>JAKCOZ010000441.1:0-171138 GCA_022605955.1 Rallus limicola
GCATGTTTTGAACTGCAGTCTGCTAGGGCCGAGAAAAGCACCGTAGGAGGTTCCAGGCATGTTCCCTCTTTCCAGGCAAAGGAAAAGGCTGAGAGCCAAAGTGACAGGGTCTGCTCGTGTGTCCTGTTAGGAGGTTTCAGACAAGCTATGCCTTTCAGGCCTAGCTTCTTTACTTTGGGAGTTATTGCTGGACGTTTAGCATGTTTTGAACTGCAGTCTGCTAGGGCCGAGAAAAGCACCGTAGGAGGTTCCAGGCATGTTCCCTCTTTCCAGGCAAAGGAAAAGGCTGAGAGCCAAAGTGACAGGGTCTGCTCGTGTGTCCTGTTAGGAGGTTTCAGACAAGCTATGCCTTTCAGGCCTAGCTTCTTTACTTTGGGAGTTATTGCTGGACGTTTAGCATGTTTTGAACTGCAGTCTGCTAGGGCCGAGAAAAGCACCGTAGGAGGTTCCAGGCATGTTCCCTCTTTCCAGGCAAAGGAAAAGGCTGAGAGCCAAAGTGACAGGGGCTGCTCGTGTGTCCTGTTAGGAGGTTTCAGACAAGCTATGCCTTTCAGGCCTAGCTTCTTTACTTTGGGAGTTATTGCTGGACGTTTAGCATGTTTTGAACTGCAGTCTGCTAGGGCCGAGAAAAGCACCGTAGGAGGTTCCAGGCATGTTCCCTCTTTCCAGGCAAAGGAAAAGGCTGAGAGCCAAAGTGACAGGGTCTGCTCGTGTGTCCTGTTAGGAGGTTTCAGACAAGCTATGCCTTTCAGGCCTAGCTTCTTTACTTTGGGAGTTATTGCTGGACGTTTAGCATGTTTTGAACTGCAGTCTGCTAGGGCCGAGAAAAGCACCGTAGGAGGTTCCAGGCATGTTCCCTCTTTCCAGGCAAAGGAAAAGGCTGAGAGCCAAAGTGACAGGGTCTGCTCGTGTGTCCTGTTAGGAGGTTTCAGACAAGCTATGCCTTTCAGGCCTAGCTTCTTTACTTTGGGAGTTATTGCTGGACGTTTAGCATGTTTTGAACTGCAGTCTGCTAGGGCCGAGAAAAGCACCGTAGGAGGTTCCAGGCATGTTCCCTCTTTCCAGGCAAAGGAAAAGGCTGAGAGCCAAAGTGACAGGGTCTGCTCGTGTGTCCTGTTAGGAGGTTTCAGACAAGCTATGCCTTTCAGGCCTAGCTTCTTTACTTTGGGAGTTATTGCTGGACCTTTAGCATGTTTTGAACTGCAGTCTGCTAGGGCCGAGAAAAGCACCGTAGGAGGTTCCAGGCATGTTCCCTCTTTCCAGGCAAAGGAAAAGGCTGAGAGCCAAAGTGACAGGGTCTGCTCGTGTGTCCTGTTAGGAGGTTTCAGACAAGCTATGCCTTTCAGGCCTAGCTTCTTTACTTTGGGAGTTATTGCTGGACGTTTAGCATGTTTTGAACTGCAGTCTGCTAGGGCCGAGAAAAGCACCGTAGGAGGTTCCAGGCATGTTCCCTCTTTCCAGGCAAAGGAAAAGGCTGAGAGCCAAAGTGACAGGGTCTGCTCGTGTGTCCTGTTAGGAGGTTTCAGACAAGCTATGCCTTTCAGGCCTAGCTTCTTTACTTTGGGAGTTACTGCTGGACCTTTAGCATGTTTTGAACTGCAGTCTGCTAGGGCCGAGAAAAGCACCGTAGGAGGTTCCAGGCATGTTCCCTCTTTCCAGGCAAAGGAAAAGGCTGAGAGCCAAAGTGACAGGGTCTGCTCGTGTGTCCTGTTAGGAGGTTTCAGACAAGCTATGCCTTTCAGGCCTAGCTTCTTTACTTTGGGAGTTACTGCTGGACCTTTAGCATGTTTTGAACTGCAGTCTGCTAGGGCCGAGAAAAGCACCGTAGGAGGTTCCAGGCATGTTCCCTCTTTCCAGGCAAAGGAAAAGGCTGAGAGCCAAAGTGACAGGGTCTGCTCGTGTGTCCTGTTAGGAGGTTTCAGACAAGCTATGCCTTTCAGGCCTAGCTTCTTTACTTTGGGAGTTACTGCTGGACCTTTAGCATGTTTTGAACTGCAGTCTGCTAGGGCCGAGAAAAGCACCGTAGGAGGTTCCAGGCATGTTCCCTCTTTCCAGGCAAAGGAAAAGGCTGAGAGCCAAAGTGACAGGGTCTGCTCGTGTGTCCTTTTAGGAGGTTTCAGACAAGCTATGCCTTTCAGGCCTAGCTTCTTTACTTTGGGAGTTACTGCTGGACCTTTAGCATGTTTTGAACTGCAGTCTGCTAGGGCCGAGAAAAGCACCGTAGGAGGTTCCAGGCATGTTCCCTCTTTCCAGGCAAAGGAAAAGGCTGAGAGCCAAAGTGACAGGGTCTGCTCGTGTGTCCTGTTAGGAGGTTTCAGACAAGCTATGCCTTTCAGGCCTAGCTTCTTTACTTTGGGAGTTATTGCTGGACGTTTAGCATGTTTTGAACTGCAGTCTGCTAGGGCCGAGAAAAGCACCGTAGGAGGTTCCAGGCATGTTCCCTCTTTCCAGGCAAAGGAAAAGGCTGAGAGCCAAAGTGACAGGGTCTGCTCGTGTGTCCTGTTAGGAGGTTTCAGACAAGCTATGCCTTTCAGGCCTAGCTTCTTTACTTTGGGAGTTATTGCTGGACGTTTAGCATGTTTTGAACTGCAGTCTGCTAGGGCCGAGAAAAGCACCGTAGGAGGTTCCAGGCATGTTCCCTCTTTCCAGGCAAAGGAAAAGGCTGAGAGCCAAAGTGACAGGGTCTGCTCGTGTGTCCTGTTAGGAGGTTTCAGACAAGCTATGCCTTTCAGGCCTAGCTTCTTTACTTTGGGAGTTATTGCTGGACGTTTAGCATGTTTTGAACTGCAGTCTGCTAGGGCCGAGAAAAGCACCGTAGGAGGTTCCAGGCATGTTCCCTCTTTCCAGGCAAAGGAAAAGGCTGAGAGCCAAAGTGACAGGGGCTGCTCGTGTGTCCTGTTAGGAGGTTTCAGACAAGCTATGCCTTTCAGGCCTAGCTTCTTTACTTTGGGAGTTACTGCTGGACCTTTAGCATGTTTTGAACTGCAGTCTGCTAGGGCCGAGAAAAGCACCGTAGGAGGTTCCAGGCATGTTCCCTCTTTCCAGGCAAAGGAAAAGGCTGAGAGCCAAAGTGACAGGGTCTGCTCGTGTGTCCTGTTAGGAGGTTTCAGACAAGCTATGCCTTTCAGGCCTAGCTTCTTTACTTTGGGAGTTACTGCTGGACGTTTAGCATGTTTTGAACTGCAGTCTGCTAGGGCCGAGAAAAGCACCGTAGGAGGTTCCAGGCATGTTCCCTCTTTCCAGGCAAAGGAAAAGGCTGAGAGCCAAAGTGACAGGGTCTGCTCGTGTGTCCTGTTAGGAGGTTTCAGACAAGCTATGCCTTTCAGGCCTAGCTTCTTTACTTTGGGAGTTACTGCTGGACCTTTAGCATGTTTTGAACTGCAGTCTGCTAGGGCCGAGAAAAGCACCGTAGGAGGTTCCAGGCATGTTCCCTCTTTCCAGGCAAAGGAAAAGGCTGAGAGCCAAAGTGACAGGGTCTGCTCGTGTGTCCTGTTAGGAGGTTTCAGACAAGCTATGCCTTTCAGGCCTAGCTTCTTTACTTTGGGAGTTACTGCTGGACGTTTAGCATGTTTTGAACTGCAGTCTGCTAGGGCCGAGAAAAGCACCGTAGGAGGTTCCAGGCATGTTCCCTCTTTCCAGGCAAAGGAAAAGGCTGAGAGCCAAAGTGACAGGGTCTGCTCGTGTGTCCTGTTAGGAGGTTTCAGACAAGCTATGCCTTTCAGGCCTAGCTTCTTTACTTTGGGAGTTACTGCTGGACCTTTAGCATGTTTTGAACTGCAGTCTGCTAGGGCCGAGAAAAGCACCGTAGGAGGTTCCAGGCATGTTCCCTCTTTCCAGGCAAAGGAAAAGGCTGAGAGCCAAAGTGACAGGGGCTGCTCGTGTGTCCTGTTAGGAGGTTTCAGACAAGCTATGCCTTTCAGGCCTAGCTTCTTTACTTTGGGAGTTACTGCTGGACCATTAGCATGTTTTGAACTGCAGTCTGCTAGGGCCGAGAAAAGCACCGTAGGAGGTTCCAGGCATGTTCCCTCTTTCCAGGCAAAGGAAAAGGCTGAGAGCCAAAGTGACAGGGTCTGCTGGTGTGTCCTGTTAGGAGGTTTCAGACAAGCTATGCCTTTCAGGCCTAGCTTCTTTACTTTGGGAGTTATTGCTGGACGTTTAGCATGTTTTGAACTGCAGTCTGCTAGGGCCGAGAAAAGCACCGTAGGAGGTTCCAGGCATGTTCCCTCTTTCCAGGCAAAGGAAAAGGCTGAGAGCCAAAGTGACAGGGTCTGCTCGTGTGTCCTGTTAGGAGGTTTCAGACAAGCTATGCCTTTCAGGCCTAGCTTCTTTACTTTGGGAGTTATTGCTGGACGTTTAGCATGTTTTGAACTGCAGTCTGCTAGGGCCGAGAAAAGCACCGTAGGAGGTTCCAGGCATGTTCCCTCTTTCCAGGCAAAGGAAAAGGCTGAGAGCCAAAGTGACAGGGTCTGCTCGTGTGTCCTGTTAGGAGGTTTCAGACAAGCTATGCCTTTCAGGCCTAGCTTCTTTACTTTGGGAGTTATTGCTGGACGTTTAGCATGTTTTGAACTGCAGTCTGCTAGGGCCGAGAAAAGCACCGTAGGAGGTTCCAGGCATGTTCCCTCTTTCCAGGCAAAGGAAAAGGCTGAGAGCCAAAGTGACAGGGTCTGCTCGTGTGTCCTGTTAGGAGGTTTCAGACAAGCTATGCCTTTCAGGCCTAGCTTCTTTACTTTGGGAGTTATTGCTGGACGTTTAGCATGTTTTGAACTGCAGTCTGCTAGGGCCGAGAAAAGCACCGTAGGAGGTTCCAGGCATGTTCCCTCTTTCCAGGCAAAGGAAAAGGCTGAGAGCCAAAGTGACAGGGTCTGCTCGTGTGTCCTGTTAGGAGGTTTCAGACAAGATATGCCTTTCAGGCCTAGCTTCTTTACTTTGGGAGTTATTGCTGGACGTTTAGCATGTTTTGAACTGCAGTCTGCTAGGGCCGAGAAAAGCACTGTAGGAGGTTCCAGGCATGTTCCCTCTTTCCAGGCAAAGGAAAAGGCTGAGAGCCAAAGTGACAGGGTCTGCTCGTGTGTCCTGTTAGGAGGTTTCAGACAAGCTATGCCTTTCAGGCCTAGCTTCTTTACTTTGGGAGTTATTGCTGGACGTTTAGCATGTTTTGAACTGCAGTCTGCTAGGGCCGAGAAAAGCACCGTAGGAGGTTCCAGGCATGTTCCCTCTTTCCAGGCAAAGGAAAAGGCTGAGAGCCAAAGTGACAGGGTCTGCTCGTGTGTCCTGTTAGGAGGTTTCAGACAAGCTATGCCTTTCAGGCCTAGCTTCTTTACTTTGGGAGTTATTGCTGGACGTTTAGCATGTTTTGAACTGCAGTCTGCTAGGGCCGAGAAAAGCACCGTAGGAGGTTCCA
Organism: Rallus limicola; assembly: GCA_022605955.1. Lineage (NCBI taxonomy): Eukaryota > Metazoa > Chordata > Aves > Gruiformes > Rallidae > Rallus > Rallus limicola. The sequence continues at coordinate 5,402 of JAKCOZ010000441.1, forward strand.
GGCATGTTCCCTCTTTCCAGGCAAAGGAAAAGGCTGAGAGCCAAAGTGACAGGGTCTGCTCGTGTGTCCTGTTAGGAGGTTTCAGACAAGCTATGCCTTTCAGGCCTAGCTTCTTTACTTTGGGAGTTATTGCTGGACGTTTAGCATGTTTTGAACTGCAGTCTGCTAGGGCCGAGAAAAGCACCGTAGGAGGTTCCAGGCATGTTCCCTCTTTCCAGGCAAAGGAAAAGGCTGAGAGCCAAAGTGACAGGGGCTGCTCGTGTGTCCTGTTAGGAGGTTTCAGACAAGCTATGCCTTTCAGGCCTAGCTTCTTTACTTTGGGAGTTATTGCTGGACGTTTAGCATGTTTTGAACTGCAGTCTGCTAGGGCCGAGAAAAGCACCGTAGGAGGTTCCAGGCATGTTCCCTCTTTCCAGGCAAAGGAAAAGGCTGAGAGCCAAAGTGACAGGGTCTGCTCGTGTGTCCTGTTAGGAGGTTTCAGACAAGCTATGCCTTTCAGGCCTAGCTTCTTTACTTTGGGAGTTATTGCTGGACGTTTAGCATGTTTTGAACTGCAGTCTGCTAGGGCCGAGAAAAGCACCGTAGGAGGTTCCAGGCATGTTCCCTCTTTCCAGGCAAAGGAAAAGGCTGAGAGCCAAAGTGACAGGGTCTGCTCGTGTGTCCTGTTAGGAGGTTTCAGACAAGCTATGCCTTTCAGGCCTAGCTTCTTTACTTTGGGAGTTATTGCTGGACCTTTAGCATGTTTTGAACTGCAGTCTGCTAGGGCCGAGAAAAGCACCGTAGGAGGTTCCAGGCATGTTCCCTCTTTCCAGGCAAAGGAAAAGGCTGAGAGCCAAAGTGACAGGGTCTGCTCGTGTGTCCTGTTAGGAGGTTTCAGACAAGCTATGCCTTTCAGGCCTAGCTTCTTTACTTTGGGAGTTATTGCTGGACCTTTAGCATGTTTTGAACTGCAGTCTGCTAGGGCCGAGAAAAGCACCGTAGGAGGTTCCAGGCATGTTCCCTCTTTCCAGGCAAAGGAAAAGGCTGAGAGCCAAAGTGACAGGGTCTGCTCGTGTGTCCTGTTAGGAGGTTTCAGACAAGCTATGCCTTTCAGGCCTAGCTTCTTTACTTTGGGAGTTATTGCTGGACGTTTAGCATGTTTTGAACTGCAGTCTGCTAGGGCCGAGAAAAGCACCGTAGGAGGTTCCAGGCATGTTCCCTCTTTCCAGGCAAAGGAAAAGGCTGAGAGCCAAAGTGACAGGGTCTGCTCGTGTGTCCTGTTAGGAGGTTTCAGACAAGCTATGCCTTTCAGGCCTAGCTTCTTTACTTTGGGAGTTACTGCTGGACCTTTAGCATGTTTTGAACTGCAGTCTGCTAGGGCCGAGAAAAGCACCGTAGGAGGTTCCAGGCATGTTCCCTCTTTCCAGGCAAAGGAAAAGGCTGAGAGCCAAAGTGACAGGGTCTGCTCGTGTGTCCTGTTAGGAGGTTTCAGACAAGCTATGCCTTTCAGGCCTAGCTTCTTTACTTTGGGAGTTACTGCTGGACCTTTAGCATGTTTTGAACTGCAGTCTGCTAGGGCCGAGAAAAGCACCGTAGGAGGTTCCAGGCATGTTCCCTCTTTCCAGGCAAAGGAAAAGGCTGAGAGCCAAAGTGACAGGGTCTGCTCGTGTGTCCTGTTAGGAGGTTTCAGACAAGCTATGCCTTTCAGGCCTAGCTTCTTTACTTTGGGAGTTACTGCTGGACCTTTAGCATGTTTTGAACTGCAGTCTGCTAGGGCCGAGAAAAGCACCGTAGGAGGTTCCAGGCATGTTCCCTCTTTCCAGGCAAAGGAAAAGGCTGAGAGCCAAAGTGACAGGGTCTGCTCGTGTGTCCTTTTAGGAGGTTTCAGACAAGCTATGCCTTTCAGGCCTAGCTTCTTTACTTTGGGAGTTACTGCTGGACCTTTAGCATGTTTTGAACTGCAGTCTGCTAGGGCCGAGAAAAGCACCGTAGGAGGTTCCAGGCATGTTCCCTCTTTCCAGGCAAAGGAAAAGGCTGAGAGCCAAAGTGACAGGGTCTGCTCGTGTGTCCTGTTAGGAGGTTTCAGACAAGCTATGCCTTTCAGGCCTAGCTTCTTTACTTTGGGAGTTATTGCTGGACGTTTAGCATGTTTTGAACTGCAGTCTGCTAGGGCCGAGAAAAGCACCGTAGGAGGTTCCAGGCATGTTCCCTCTTTCCAGGCAAAGGAAAAGGCTGAGAGCCAAAGTGACAGGGTCTGCTCGTGTGTCCTGTTAGGAGGTTTCAGACAAGCTATGCCTTTCAGGCCTAGCTTCTTTACTTTGGGAGTTATTGCTGGACGTTTAGCATGTTTTGAACTGCAGTCTGCTAGGGCCGAGAAAAGCACCGTAGGAGGTTCCAGGCATGTTCCCTCTTTCCAGGCAAAGGAAAAGGCTGAGAGCCAAAGTGACAGGGTCTGCTCGTGTGTCCTGTTAGGAGGTTTCAGACAAGCTATGCCTTTCAGGCCTAGCTTCTTTACTTTGGGAGTTATTGCTGGACGTTTAGCATGTTTTGAACTGCAGTCTGCTAGGGCCGAGAAAAGCACCGTAGGAGGTTCCAGGCATGTTCCCTCTTTCCAGGCAAAGGAAAAGGCTGAGAGCCAAAGTGACAGGGGCTGCTCGTGTGTCCTGTTAGGAGGTTTCAGACAAGCTATGCCTTTCAGGCCTAGCTTCTTTACTTTGGGAGTTACTGCTGGACCTTTAGCATGTTTTGAACTGCAGTCTGCTAGGGCCGAGAAAAGCACCGTAGGAGGTTCCAGGCATGTTCCCTCTTTCCAGGCAAAGGAAAAGGCTGAGAGCCAAAGTGACAGGGTCTGCTCGTGTGTCCTGTTAGGAGGTTTCAGACAAGCTATGCCTTTCAGGCCTAGCTTCTTTACTTTGGGAGTTACTGCTGGACGTTTAGCATGTTTTGAACTGCAGTCTGCTAGGGCCGAGAAAAGCACCGTAGGAGGTTCCAGGCATGTTCCCTCTTTCCAGGCAAAGGAAAAGGCTGAGAGCCAAAGTGACAGGGTCTGCTCGTGTGTCCTGTTAGGAGGTTTCAGACAAGCTATGCCTTTCAGGCCTAGCTTCTTTACTTTGGGAGTTACTGCTGGACCTTTAGCATGTTTTGAACTGCAGTCTGCTAGGGCCGAGAAAAGCACCGTAGGAGGTTCCAGGCATGTTCCCTCTTTCCAGGCAAAGGAAAAGGCTGAGAGCCAAAGTGACAGGGTCTGCTCGTGTGTCCTGTTAGGAGGTTTCAGACAAGCTATGCCTTTCAGGCCTAGCTTCTTTACTTTGGGAGTTACTGCTGGACGTTTAGCATGTTTTGAACTGCAGTCTGCTAGGGCCGAGAAAAGCACCGTAGGAGGTTCCAGGCATGTTCCCTCTTTCCAGGCAAAGGAAAAGGCTGAGAGCCAAAGTGACAGGGTCTGCTCGTGTGTCCTGTTAGGAGGTTTCAGACAAGCTATGCCTTTCAGGCCTAGCTTCTTTACTTTGGGAGTTACTGCTGGACCTTTAGCATGTTTTGAACTGCAGTCTGCTAGGGCCGAGAAAAGCACCGTAGGAGGTTCCAGGCATGTTCCCTCTTTCCAGGCAAAGGAAAAGGCTGAGAGCCAAAGTGACAGGGGCTGCTCGTGTGTCCTGTTAGGAGGTTTCAGACAAGCTATGCCTTTCAGGCCTAGCTTCTTTACTTTGGGAGTTACTGCTGGACCATTAGCATGTTTTGAACTGCAGTCTGCTAGGGCCGAGAAAAGCACCGTAGGAGGTTCCAGGCATGTTCCCTCTTTCCAGGCAAAGGAAAAGGCTGAGAGCCAAAGTGACAGGGTCTGCTGGTGTGTCCTGTTAGGAGGTTTCAGACAAGCTATGCCTTTCAGGCCTAGCTTCTTTACTTTGGGAGTTATTGCTGGACGTTTAGCATGTTTTGAACTGCAGTCTGCTAGGGCCGAGAAAAGCACCGTAGGAGGTTCCAGGCATGTTCCCTCTTTCCAGGCAAAGGAAAAGGCTGAGAGCCAAAGTGACAGGGTCTGCTCGTGTGTCCTGTTAGGAGGTTTCAGACAAGCTATGCCTTTCAGGCCTAGCTTCTTTACTTTGGGAGTTATTGCTGGACGTTTAGCATGTTTTGAACTGCAGTCTGCTAGGGCCGAGAAAAGCACCGTAGGAGGTTCCAGGCATGTTCCCTCTTTCCAGGCAAAGGAAAAGGCTGAGAGCCAAAGTGACAGGGTCTGCTCGTGTGTCCTGTTAGGAGGTTTCAGACAAGCTATGCCTTTCAGGCCTAGCTTCTTTACTTTGGGAGTTATTGCTGGACGTTTAGCATGTTTTGAACTGCAGTCTGCTAGGGCCGAGAAAAGCACCGTAGGAGGTTCCAGGCATGTTCCCTCTTTCCAGGCAAAGGAAAAGGCTGAGAGCCAAAGTGACAGGGTCTGCTCGTGTGTCCTGTTAGGAGGTTTCAGACAAGCTATGCCTTTCAGGCCTAGCTTCTTTACTTTGGGAGTTATTGCTGGACGTTTAGCATGTTTTGAACTGCAGTCTGCTAGGGCCGAGAAAAGCACCGTAGGAGGTTCCAGGCATGTTCCCTCTTTCCAGGCAAAGGAAAAGGCTGAGAGCCAAAGTGACAGGGTCTGCTCGTGTGTCCTGTTAGGAGGTTTCAGACAAGCTATGCCTTTCAGGCCTAGCTTCTTTACTTTGGGAGTTATTGCTGGACCTTTAGCATGTTTTGAACTGCAGTCTGCTAGGGCCGAGAAAAGCACCGTAGGAGGTTCCAGGCATGTTCCCTCTTTCCAGGCAAAGGAAAAGGCTGAGAGCCAAAGTGACAGGGTCTGCTCGTGTGTCCTGTTAGGAGGTTTCAGACAAGCTATGCCTTTCATGCCTAGCTTCTTTACTTTGGGAGTTACTGCTGGACGTTTAGCATGTTTTGAACTGCAGTCTGCTAGGGCCGAGAAAAGCACCGTAGGAGGTTCCAGGCATGTTCCCTCTTTCCAGGCAAAGGAAAAGGCTGAGAGCCAAAGTGACAGGGTCTGCTCGTGTGTCCTGTTAGGAGGTTTCAGACAAGCTATGCCTTTCAGGCCTAGCTTCTTTACTTTGGGAGTTATTGCTGGACGTTTAGCATGTTTTGAACTGCAGTCTGCTAGGGCCGAGAAAAGCACCGTAGGAGGTTCCAGGCATGTTCCCTCTTTCCAGGCAAAGGAAAAGGCTGAGAGCCAAAGTGACAGGGTCTGCTCGTGTGTCCTGTTAGGAGGTTTCAGACAAGCTATGCCTTTCAGGGCTAGCTTCTTTACTTTGGGAGTTACTGCTGGACCTTTAGCATGTTTTGAACTGCAGTCTGCTAGGGCCGAGAAAAGCACCGTAGGAGGTTCCAGGCATGTTCCCTCTTTCCAGGCAAAGGAAAAGGCTGAGAGCCAAAGTGACAGGGTCTGCTCGTGTGTCCTGTTAGGAGGTTTCAGACAAGATATGCCTTTCAGGCCTAGCTTCTTTACTTTGGGAGTTACTGCTGGACCTTTAGCATGTTTTGAACTGCAGTCTGCTAGGGCCGAGAAAAGCACCGTAGGAGGTTCCAGGCATGTTCCCTCTTTCCAGGCAAAGGAAAAGGCTGAGAGCCAAAGTGACAGGGTCTGCTCGTGTGTCCTTTTAGGAGGTTTCAGACAAGCTATGCCTTTCAGGCCTAGCTTCTTTACTTTGGGAGTTACTGCTGGACCTTTAGCATGTTTTGAACTGCAGTCTGCTAGGGCCGAGAAAAGCACCATAGGAGGTTCCAGGCATGTTCCCTCTTTCCAGGCAAAGGAAAAGGCTGAGAGCCAAAGTGACAGGGTCTGCTCGTGTGTCCTGTTAGGAGGTTTCAGACAAGCTATGCCTTTCAGGCCTAGCTTCTTTACTTTGGGAGTTATTGCTGGACGTTTAGCATGTTTTGAACTGCAGTCTGCTAGGGCCGAGAAAAGCACCGTAGGAGGTTCCAGGCATGTTCCCTCTTTCCAGGCAAAGGAAAAGGCTGAGAGCCAAAGTGACAGGGTCTGCTCGTGTGTCCTGTTAGGAGGTTTCAGACAAGCTATGCCTTTCAGGCCTAGCTTCTTTACTTTGGGAGTTATTGCTGGACGTTTAGCATGTTTTGAACTGCAGTCTGCTAGGGCCGAGAAAAGCACCGTAGGAGGTTCCAGGCATGTTCCCTCTTTCCAGGCAAAGGAAAAGGCTGAGAGCCAAAGTGACAGGGTCTGCTCGTGTGTCCTGTTAGGAGGTTTCAGACAAGCTATGCCTTTCAGGCCTAGCTTCTTTACTTTGGGAGTTACTGCTGGACCTTTAGCATGTTTTGAACTGCAGTCTGCTAGGGCCGAGAAAAGCACCGTAGGAGGTTCCAGGCATGTTCCCTCTTTCCAGGCAAAGGAAAAGGCTGAGAGCCAAAGTGACAGGGTCTGCTCGTGTGTCCTGTTAGGAGGTTTCAGACAAGCTATGCCTTTCAGGCCTAGCTTCTTTACTTTGGGAGTTATTGCTGGACGTTTAGCATGTTTTGAACTGCAGTCTGCTAGGGCCGAGAAAAGCACCGTAGGAGGTTCCAGGCATGTTCCCTCTTTCCAGGCAAAGGAAAAGGCTGAGAGCCAAAGTGACAGGGTCTGCTTGTGTGTCCTGTTAGGAGGTTTCAGACAAGCTATGCCTTTCAGGCCTAGCTTCTTTACTTTGGGAGTTATTGCTGGACGTTTAGCATGTTTTGAACTGCAGTCTGCTAGGGCCGAGAAAAGCACCGTAGGAGGTTCCAGGCATGTTCCCTCTTTCCAGGCAAAGGAAAAGGCTGAGAGCCAAAGTGACAGGGTCTGCTCGTGTGTCCTGTTAGGAGGTTTCAGACAAGCTATGCCTTTCAGGCCTAGCTTCTTTACTTTGGGAGTTATTGCTGGACGTTTAGCATGTTTTGAACTGCAGTCTGCTAGGGCCGAGAAAAGCACCGTAGGAGGTTCCAGGCATGTTCCCTCTTTCCAGGCAAAGGAAAAGGCTGAGAGCCAAAGTGACAGGTTCTGCTCGTGTGTCCTTTTAGGAGCTTTCAGACAAGCTGTGCCTTTCAGGCCTAGCTTCTTTACTTTGGGAGTTATTGCTGGACGTTTAGCATGTTTTGAACTGCAGTCTGCTAGGGCCGAGAAAAGCACCGTAGGAGGTTCCAGGCATGTTCCCTCTTTCCAGGCAAAGGAAAAGGCTGAGAGCCAAAGTGACAGGGTCTGCTCGTGTGTCCTGTTAGGAGGTTTCAGACAAGCTATGCCTTTCAGGCCTAGCTTCTTTACTTTGGGAGTTATTGCTGGACGTTTAGCATGTTTTGAACTGCAGTCTGCTAGGGCCGAGAAAAGCACCGTAGGAGGTTCCAGGCATGTTCCCTCTTTCCAGGCAAAGGAAAAGGCTGAGAGCCAAAGTGACAGGTTCTGCTCGTGTGTCCTGTTAGGAGCTTTCAGACAAGCTGTGCCTTTCAGGCCTAGCTTCTTTACTTTGGGAGTTATTGCTGGACGTTTAGCATGTTTTGAACTGCAGTCTGCTAGGGCCGAGAAAAGCACCGTAGGAGGTTCCAGGCATGTTCCCTCTTTCCAGGCAAAGGAAAAGGCTGAGAGCCAAAGTGACAGGGTCTGCTCGTGTGTCCTGTTAGGAGGTTTCAGACAAGCTATGCCTTTCAGGCCTAGCTTCTTTACTTTGGGAGTTATTGCTGGACGTTTAGCATGTTTTGAACTGCAGTCTGCTAGGGCCGAGAAAAGCACCGTAGGAGGTTCCAGGCATGTTCCCTCTTTCCAGGCAAAGGAAAAGGCTGAGAGCCAAAGTGACAGGGTCTGCTCGTGTGTCCTGTTAGGAGGTTTCAGACAAGCTATGCTTTTCAGGCCTAGCTTCTTTACTTTGGGAGTTACTGCTGGACGTTTAGCATGTTTTGAACTGCAGTCTGCTAGGGCCGAGAAAAGCACCGTAGGAGGTTCCAGGCATGTTCCCTCTTTCCAGGCAAAGGAAAAGGCTGAGAGCCAAAGTGACAGGGTCTGCTCGTGTGTCCTGTTAGGAGGTTTCAGACAAGCTATGCCTTTCAGGCCTAGCTTCTTAACTTTGGGAGTTATTGCTGGACGTTTAGCATGTTTTGAACTGCAGTCTGCTAGGGCCGAGAAATGCACCGTAGGAGGTTCCAGGCATGTTCCCTCTTTCCAGGCAAAGGAAAAGGCTGAGAGCCAAAGTGACAGGGTCTGCTCGTGTGTCCTGTTAGGAGGTTTCAGACAAGCTATGCCTTTCAGGCCTAGCTTCTTTACTTTGGGAGTTATTGCTGGACGTTTAGCATGTTTTGAACTGCAGTCTGCTAGGGCCGAGAAAAGCACCGTAGGAGGTTCCAGGCATGTTCCCTCTTTCCAGGCAAAGGAAAAGGCTGAGAGCCAAAGTGACAGGGTCTGCTCGTGTGTCCTGTTAGGAGGTTTCAGACAAGCTATGCCTTTCAGGCCTAGCTTCTTTACTTTGGGAGTTACTGCTGGACCTTTAGCATGTTTTGAACTGCAGTCTGCTAGGGCCGAGAAAAGCACCGTAGGAGGTTCCAGGCATGTTCCCTCTTTCCAGGCAAAGGAAAAGGCTGAGAGCCAAAGTGACAGGGTCTGCTCGTGTGTCCTGTTAGGAGGTTTCAGACAAGCTATGCCTTTCAGGCCTAGCTTCTTTACTTTGGGAGTTACTGCTGGACCTTTAGCATGTTTTGAACTGCAGTCTGCTAGGGCCGAGAAAAGCACCGTAGGAGGTTCCAGGCATGTTCCCTCTTTCCAGGCAAAGGAAAAGGCTGAGAGCCAAAGTGACAGGGTCTGCTCGTGTGTCCTGTTAGGAGGTTTCAGACAAGCTATGCCTTTCAGGCCTAGCTTCTTTACTTTGGGAGTTATTGCTGGACGTTTAGCATGTCTTGAACTGCAGTCTGCTAGGGCCGAGAAAAGCACCGTAGGAGGTTCCAGGCATGTTCCCTCTTTCCAGGCAAAGGAAAAGGCTGAGAGCCAAAGTGACAGGGTCTGCTCGTGTGTCCTGTTAGGAGGTTTCAGACAAGCTATGCCTTTCAGGCCTAGCTTCTTTACTTTGGGAGTTACTGCTGGACCTTTAGCATGTTTTGAACTGCAGTCTGCTAGGGCCGAGAAAAGCACCGTAGGAGGTTCCAGGCATGTTCCCTCTTTCCAGGCAAAGGAAAAGGCTGAGAGCCAAAGTGACAGGGTCTGCTCGTGTGTCCTGTTAGGAGGTTTCAGACAAGCTATGCCTTTCAGGCCTAGCTTCTTTACTTTGGGAGTTACTGCTGGACCTTTAGCATGTTTTGAACTGCAGTCTGCTAGGGCCGAGAAAAGCACCGTAGGAGGTTCCAGGCATGTTCCCTCTTTCCAGGCAAAGGAAAAGGCTGAGAGCCAAAGTGACAGGGTCTGCTCGTGTGTCCTGTTAGGAGGTTTCAGACAAGCTATGCCTTTCAGGCCTAGCTTCTTTACTTTGGGAGTTACTGCTGGACCTTTAGCATGTTTTGAACTGCAGTCTGCTAGGGCCGAGAAAAGCACCGTAGGAGGTTCCAGGCATGTTCCCTCTTTCCAGGCAAAGGAAAAGGCTGAGAGCCAAAGTGACAGGGTCTGCTGGTGTGTCCTGTTAGGAGGTTTCAGACAAGCTATGCCTTTCAGGCCTAGCTTCTTTACTTTGGGAGTTATTGCTGGACGTTTAGCATGTTTTGAACTGCAGTCTGCTAGGGCCGAGAAAAGCACCGTAGGAGGTTCCAGGCATGTTCCCTCTTTCCAGGCAAAGGAAAAGGCTGAGAGCCAAAGTGACAGGGTCTGCTCGTGTGTCCTGTTAGGAGGTTTCAGACAAGCTATGCCTTTCAGGCCTAGCTTCTTTACTTTGGGAGTTATTGCTGGACCTTTAGCATGTTTTGAACTGCAGTCTGCTAGGGCCGAGAAAAGCACCGTAGGAGGTTCCAGGCATGTTCCCTCTTTCCAGGCAAAGGAAAAGGCTGAGAGCCAAAGTGACAGGGGCTACTCGTGTGTCCTGTTAGGAGGTTTCAGACAAGCTATGCCTTTCAGGCCTAGCTTCTTTACTTTGGGAGTTATTGCTGGACGTTTAGCATGTTTTGAACTGCAGTCTGCTAGGGCCGAGAAAAGCACCGTAGGAGGTTCCAGGCATGTTCCCTCTTTCCAGGCAAAGGAAAAGGCTGAGAGCCAAAGTGACAGGGTCTGCTCGTGTGTCCTGTTAGGAGGTTTCAGACAAGCTATGCCTTTCAGGCCTAGCTTCTTTACTTTGGGAGTTATTGCTGGACGTTTAGCATGTTTTGAACTGCAGTCTGCTAGGGCCGAGAAAAGCACCGTAGGAGGTTCCAGGCATGTTCCCTCTTTCCAGGCAAAGGAAAAGGCTGAGAGCCAAAGTGACAGGGTCTGCTCGTGTGTCCTGTTAGGAGGTTTCAGACAAGCTATGCCTTTCAGGCCTAGCTTCTTTACTTTGGGAGTTATTGCTGGACGTTTAGCATGTTTTGAACTGCAGTCTGCTAGGGCCGAGAAAAGCACCGTAGGAGGTTCCAGGCATGTTCCCTCTTTCCAGGCAAAGGAAAAGGCTGAGAGCCAAAGTGACAGGGTCTGCTCGTGTGTCCTGTTAGGAGGTTTCAGACAAGCTATGCCTTTCAGGCCTAGCTTCTTTACTTTGGGAGTTATTGCTGGACGTTTAGCATGTTTTGAACTGCAGTCTGCTAGGGCCGAGAAAAGCACCGTAGGAGGTTCCAGGCATGTTCCCTCTTTCCAGACAAAGGAAAAGGCTGAGAGCCAAAGTGACAGGGTCTGCTCGTGTGTCCTGTTAGGAGGTTTCAGACAAGCTATGCCTTTCAGGCCTAGCTTCTTTACTTTGGGAGTTATTGCTGGACGTTTAGCATGTTTTGAACTGCAGTCTGCTAGGGCCGAGAAAAGCACCGTAGGAGGTTCCAGGCATGTTCCCTCTTTCCAGGCAAAGGAAAAGGCTGAGAGCCAAAGTGACAGGGTCTGCTCGTGTGTCCTGTTAGGAGGTTTCAGACAAGCTATGCCTTTCAGGCCTAGCTTCTTTACTTTGGGAGTTATTGCTGGACGTTTAGCATGTTTTGAACTGCAGTCTGCTAGGGCCGAGAAAAGCACCGTAGGAGGTTCCAGGCATGTTCCCTCTTTCCAGGCAAAGGAAAAGGCTGAGAGCCAAAGTGACAGGGTCTGCTCGTGTGTCCTGTTAGGAGGTTTCAGACAAGCTATGCCTTTCAGGCCTAGCTTCTTTACTTTGGGAGTTATTGCTGGACGTTTAGCATGTTTTGAACTGCAGTCTGCTAGGGCCGAGAAAAGCACCGTAGGAGGTTCCAGGCATGTTCCCTCTTTCCAGGCAAAGGAAAAGGCTGAGAGCCAAAGTGACAGGGTCTGCTCGTGTGTCCTGTTAGGAGGTTTCAGACAAGCTATGCCTTTCAGGCCTAGCTTCTTTACTTTGGGAGTTATTGCTGGACGTTTAGCATGTCTTGAACTGCAGTCTGCTAGGGCTGAGAAAAGCACCGTAGGAGGTTCCAGGCATGTTCCCTCTTTCCAGGCAAAGGAAAAGGCTGAGAGCCAAAGTGACAGGGTCTGCTCGTGTGTCCTGTTAGGAGGTTTCAGACAAGCTATGCCTTTCAGGCCTAGCTTCTTTACTTTGGGAGTTACTGCTGGACCTTTAGCATGTTTTGAACTGCAGTCTGCTAGGGCCGAGAAAAGCACCGTAGGAGGTTCCAGGCATGTTCCCTCTTTCCAGGCAAAGGAAAAGGCTGAGAGCCAAAGTGACAGGGTCTGCTCGTGTGTCCTGTTAGGAGGTTTCAGACAAGCTATGCCTTTCAGGCCTAGCTTCTTTACTTTGGGAGTTACTGCTGGACGTTTAGCATGTTTTGAACTGCAGTCTGCTAGGGCCGAGAAAAGCACCGTAGGAGGTTCCAGGCATGTTCCCTCTTTCCAGGCAAAGGAAAAGGCTGAGAGCCAAAGTGACAGGGTCTGCTCGTGTGTCCTGTTAGGAGGTTTCAGACAAGCTATGCCTTTCAGGCCTAGCTTCTTTACTTTGGGAGTTACTGCTGGACCTTTAGCATGTTTTGAACTGCAGTCTGCTAGGGCCGAGAAAAGCACCGTAGGAGGTTCCAGGCATGTTCCCTCTTTCCAGGCAAAGGAAAAGGCTGAGAGCCAAAGTGACAGGGTCTGCTGGTGTGTCCTGTTAGGAGGTTTCAGACAAGCTATGCCTTTCAGGCCTAGCTTCTTTACTTTGGGAGTTATTGCTGGACGTTTAGCATGTTTTGAACTGCAGTCTGCTAGGGCCGAGAAAAGCACCGTAGGAGGTTCCAGGCATGTTCCCTCTTTCCAGGCAAAGGAAAAGGCTGAGAGCCAAAGTGACAGGGTCTGCTCGTGTGTCCTGTTAGGAGGTTTCAGACAAGATATGCCTTTCAGGCCTAGCTTCTTTACTTTGGGAGTTATTGCTGGACCTTTAGCATGTTTTGAACTGCAGTCTGCTAGGGCCGAGAAAAGCACCGTAGGAGGTTCCAGGCATGTTCCCTCTTTCCAGGCAAAGGAAAAGGCTGAGAGCCAAAGTGACAGGGGCTGCTCGTGTGTCCTGTTAGGAGGTTTCAGACAAGCTATGCCTTTCAGGCCTAGCTTCTTTACTTTGGGAGTTATTGCTGGACGTTTAGCATGTTTTGAACTGCAGTCTGCTAGGGCCGAGAAAAGCACCGTAGGAGGTTCCAGGCATGTTCCCTCTTTCCAGGCAAAGGAAAAGGCTGAGAGCCAAAGTGACAGGGTCTGCTCGTGTGTCCTGTTAGGAGGTTTCAGACAAGCTATGCCTTTCAGGCCTAGCTTCTTTACTTTGGGAGTTATTGCTGGACGTTTAGCATGTTTTGAACTGCAGTCTGCTAGGGCCGAGAAAAGCACCGTAGGAGGTTCCAGGCATGTTCCCTCTTTCCAGGCAAAGGAAAAGGCTGAGAGCCAAAGTGACAGGGGCTGCTCGTGTGTCCTGTTAGGAGGTTTCAGACAAGCTATGCCTTTCAGGCCTAGCTTCTTTACTTTGGGAGTTATTGCTGGACGTTTAGCATGTTTTGAACTGCAGTCTGCTAGGGCCGAGAAAAGCACCGTAGGAGGTTCCAGGCATGTTCCCTCTTTCCAGGCAAAGGAAACGGCTGAGAGCCAAAGTGACAGGGTCTGCTCGTGTGTCCTGTTAGGAGGTTTCAGACAAGCTATGCCTTTCAGGCCTAGCTTCTTTACTTTGGGAGTTATTGCTGGACGTTTAGCATGTTTTGAACTGCAGTCTGCTAGGGCCGAGAAAAGCACCGTAGGAGGTTCCAGGCATGTTCCCTCTTTCCAGGCAAAGGAAAAGGCTGAGAGCCAAAGTGACAGGGTCTGCTCGTGTGTCCTGTTAGGAGGTTTCAGACAAGCTATGCCTTTCAGGCCTAGCTTCTTTACTTTGGGAGTTATTGCTGGACGTTTAGCATGTTTTGAACTGCAGTCTGCTAGGGCCGAGAAAAGCACCGTAGGAGGTTCCAGGCATGTTCCCTCTTTCCAGGCAAAGGAAAAGGCTGAGAGCCAAAGTGACAGGGTCTGCTCGTGTGTCCTGTTAGGAGGTTTCAGACAAGCTATGCCTTTCAGGCCTAGCTTCTTTACTTTGGGAGTTATTGCTGGACGTTTAGCATGTTTTGAACTGCAGTCTGCTAGGGCCGAGAAAAGCACCGTAGGAGGTTCCAGGCATGTTCCCTCTTTCCAGGCAAAGGAAAAGGCTGAGAGCCAAAGTGACAGGGTCTGCTCGTGTGTCCTGTTAGGAGGTTTCAGACAAGCTATGCCTTTCAGGCCTAGCTTCTTTACTTTGGGAGTTATTGCTGGACGTTTAGCATGTTTTGAACTGCAGTCTGCTAGGGCCGAGAAAAGCACCGTAGGAGGTTCCAGGCATGTTCCCTCTTTCCAGGCAAAGGAAAAGGCTGAGAGCCAAAGTGACAGGGTCTGCTCGTGTGTCCTGTTAGGAGGTTTCAGACAAGCTATGCCTTTCAGGCCTAGCTTCTTTACTTTGGGAGTTATTGCTGGACGTTTAGCATGTTTTGAACTGCAGTCTGCTAGGGCCGAGAAAAGCACCGTAGGAGGTTCCAGGCATGTTCCCTCTTTCCAGGCAAAGGAAAAGGCTGAGAGCCAAAGTGACAGGGTCTGCTCGTGTGTCCTGTTAGGAGGTTTCAGACAAGCTATGCCTTTCAGGCCTAGCTTCTTTACTTTGGGAGTTATTGCTGGACGTTTAGCATGTTTTGAACTGCAGTCTGCTAGGGCCGAGAAAAGCACCGTAGGAGGTTCCAGGCATGTTCCCTCTTTCCAGGCAAAGGAAAAGGCTGAGAGCCAAAGTGACAGGGTCTGCTCGTGTGTCCTGTTAGGAGGTTTCAGACAAGCTATGCCTTTCAGGCCTAGCTTCTTTACTTTGGGAGTTATTGCTGGACGTTTAGCATGTTTTGAACTGCAGTCTGCTAGGGCCGAGAAAAGCACCGTAGGAGGTTCCAGGCATGTTCCCTCTTTCCAGGCAAAGGAAAAGGCTGAGAGCCAAAGTGACAGGGTCTGCTCGTGTGTCCTGTTAGGAGGTTTCAGACAAGCTATGCCTTTCAGGCCTAGCTTCTTTACTTTGGGAGTTATTGCTGGACGTTTAGCATGTTTTGAACTGCAGTCTGCTAGGGCCGAGAAAAGCACCGTAGGAGGTTCCAGGCATGTTCCCTCTTTCCAGGCAAAGGAAAAGGCTGAGAGCCAAAGTGACAGGGTCTGCTCGTGTGTCCTGTTAGGAGGTTTCAGACAAGCTATGCCTTTCAGGCCTAGCTTCTTTACTTTGGGAGTTATTGCTGGACGTTTAGCATGTTTTGAACTGCAGTCTGCTAGGGCCGAGAAAAGCACCGTAGGAGGTTCCAGGCATGTTCCCTCTTTCCAGGCAAAGGAAAAGGCTGAGAGCCAAAGTGACAGGGTCTGCTCGTGTGTCCTGTTAGGAGGTTTCAGACAAGCTATGCCTTTCAGGCCTAGCTTCTTTACTTTGGGAGTTATTGCTGGACGTTTAGCATGTTTTGAACTGCAGTCTGCTAGGGCCGAGAAAAGCACCGTAGGAGGTTCCAGGCATGTTCCCTCTTTCCAGGCAAAGGAAAAGGCTGAGAGCCAAAGTGACAGGGTCTGCTCGTGTGTCCTGTTAGGAGGTTTCAGACAAGCTATGCCTTTCAGGCCTAGCTTCTTTACTTTGGGAGTTATTGCTGGACGTTTAGCATGTTTTGAACTGCAGTCTGCTAGGGCCGAGAAAAGCACCGTAGGAGGTTCCAGGCATGTTCCCTCTTTCCAGGCAAAGGAAAAGGCTGAGAGCCAAAGTGACAGGGTCTGCTCGTGTGTCCTGTTAGGAGGTTTCAGACAAGCTATGCCTTTCAGGCCTAGCTTCTTTACTTTGGGAGTTATTGCTGGACGTTTAGCATGTTTTGAACTGCAGTCTGCTAGGGCCGAGAAAAGCACCGTAGGAGGTTCCAGGCATGTTCCCTCTTTCCAGGCAAAGGAAAAGGCTGAGAGCCAAAGTGACAGGGTCTGCTCGTGTGTCCTGTTAGGAGGTTTCAGACAAGCTATGCCTTTCAGGCCTAGCTTCTTTACTTTGGGAGTTACTGCTGGACGTTTAGCATGTTTTGAACTGCAGTCTGCTAGGGCCGAGAAAAGCACCGTAGGAGGTTCCAGGCATGTTCCCTCTTTCCAGGCAAAGGAAAAGGCTGAGAGCCAAAGTGACAGGGTCTGCTCGTGTGTCCTGTTAGGAGGTTTCAGACAAGCTATGCCTTTCAGGCCTAGCTTCTTTACTTTGGGAGTTACTGCTGGACCTTTAGCATGTTTTGAACTGCAGTCTGCTAGGGCCGAGAAAAGCACCGTAGGAGGTTCCAGGCATGTTCCCTCTTTCCAGGCAAAGGAAAAGGCTGAGAGCCAAAGTGACAGGGTCTGCTCGTGTGTCCTGTTAGGAGGTTTCAGACAAGCTATGCCTTTCAGGCCTAGCTTCTTTACTTTGGGAGTTACTGCTGGACGTTTAGCATGTTTTGAACTGCAGTCTGCTAGGGCCGAGAAAAGCACCGTAGGAGGTTCCAGGCATGTTCCCTCTTTCCAGGCAAAGGAAAAGGCTGAGAGCCAAAGTGACAGGGTCTGCTCGTGTGTCCTGTTAGGAGGTTTCAGACAAGCTATGCCTTTCAGGCCTAGCTTCTTTACTTTGGGAGTTATTGCTGGACGTTTAGCATGTTTTGAACTGCAGTCTGCTAGGGCCGAGAAAAGCACCGTAGGAGGTTCCAGGCATGTTCCCTCTTTCCAGGCAAAGGAAAAGGCTGAGAGCCAAAGTGACAGGGTCTGCTCGTGTGTCCTGTTAGGAGCTTTCAGACAAGCTATGCCTTTCAGGCCTAGCTTCTTTACTTTGGGAGTTACTGCTGGACCTTTAGCATGTTTTGAACTGCAGTCTGCTAGGGCCGAGAAAAGCACCGTAGGAGGTTCCAGGCATGTTCCCTCTTTCCAGGCAAAGGAAAAGGCTGAGAGCCAAAGTGACAGGGTCTGCTCGTGTGTCCTGTTAGGAGGTTTCAGACAAGCTATGCCTTTCAGGCCTAGCTTCTTTACTTTGGGAGTTATTGCTGGACGTTTAGCATGTTTTGAACTGCAGTCTGCTAGGGCCGAGAAAAGCACCGTAGGAGGTTCCAGGCATGTTCCCTCTTTCCAGGCAAAGGAAAAGGCTGAGAGCCAAAGTGACAGGGTCTGCTCGTGTGTCCTGTTAGGAGGTTTCAGACAAGCTATGCCTTTCAGGCCTAGCTTCTTTACTTTGGGAGTTACTGCTGGACGTTTAGCATGTTTTGAACTGCAGTCTGCTAGGGCCGAGAAAAGCACCGTAGGAGGTTCCAGGCATGTTCCCTCTTTCCAGGAAAAGGAAAAGGCTGAGAGCCAAAGTGACAGGGTCTGCTCGTGTGTCCTGTTAGGAGGTTTCAGACAAGCTATGCCTTTCAGGCCTAGCTTCTTTACTTTGGGAGTTACTGCTGGACGTTTAGCATGTTTTGAACTGCAGTCTGCTAGGGCCGAGAAAAGCACCGTAGGAGGTTCCAGGCATGTTCCCTCTTTCCAGGCAAAGGAAAAGGCTGAGAGCCAAAGTGACAGGGTCTGCTCGTGTGTCCTGTTAGGAGGTTTCAGACAAGCTATGCCTTTCAGGCCTAGCTTCTTTACTTTGGGAGTTACTGCTGGACGTTTAGCATGTTTTGAACTGCAGTCTGCTAGGGCCGAGAAAAGCACCGTAGGAGGTTCCAGGCATGTTCCCTCTTTCCAGGCAAAGGAAAAGGCTGAGAGCCAAAGTGACAGGGTCTGCTCGTGTGTCCTGTTAGGAGGTTTCAGACAAGCTATGCCTTTCAGGCCTAGCTTCTTTACTTTGGGAGTTATTGCTGGACGTTTAGCATGTTTTGAACTGCAGTCTGCTAGGGACGAGAAAAGCACCGTAGGAGGTTCCAGGCATGTTCCCTCTTTCCAGGCAAAGGAAAAGGCTGAGAGCCAAAGTGACAGGGTCTGCTCGTGTGTCCTGTTAGGAGGTTTCAGACAAGCTATGCCTTTCAGGCCTAGCTTCTTTACTTTGGGAGTTATTGCTGGACGTTTAGCATGTTTTGAACTGCAGTCTGCT
The DNA here is from genome assembly GCA_022605955.1 of Rallus limicola. Classification (NCBI taxonomy): domain Eukaryota; kingdom Metazoa; phylum Chordata; class Aves; order Gruiformes; family Rallidae; genus Rallus; species Rallus limicola. The sequence continues at coordinate 22,993 of JAKCOZ010000441.1, forward strand.
AGGGCCGAGAAAAGCACCGTAGGAGGTTCCAGGCATGTTCCCTCTTTCCAGGCAAAGGAAAAGGCTGAGAGCCAAAGTGACAGGGTCTGCTCGTGTGTCCTGTTAGGAGGTTTCAGACAAGCTATGCCTTTCAGGCCTAGCTTCTTTACTTTGGGAGTTACTGCTGGACGTTTAGCATGTTTTGAACTGCAGTCTGCTAGGGCCGAGAAAAGCACCGTAGGAGGTTCCAGGCATGTTCCCTCTTTCCAGGCAAAGGAAAAGGCTGAGAGCCAAAGTGACAGGGTCTGCTCGTGTGTCCTGTTAGGAGGTTTCAGACAAGCTATGCCTTTCAGGCCTAGCTTCTTTACTTTGGGAGTTACTGCTGGACGTTTAGCATGTTTTGAACTGCAGTCTGCTAGGGCCGAGAAAAGCACCGTAGGAGGTTCCAGGCATGTTCCCTCTTTCCAGGCAAAGGAAAAGGCTGAGAGCCAAAGTGACAGGGTCTGCTCGTGTGTCCTGTTAGGAGGTTTCAGACAAGCTATGCCTTTCAGGCCTAGCTTCTTTACTTTGGGAGTTATTGCTGGACGTTTAGCATGTTTTGAACTGCAGTCTGCTAGGGCCGAGAAAAGCACCGTAGGAGGTTCCAGGCATGTTCCCTCTTTCCAGGCAAAGGAAAAGGCTGAGAGCCAAAGTGACAGGGTCTGCTCGTGTGTCCTGTTAGGAGGTTTCAGACAAGCTATGCCTTTCAGGCCTAGCTTCTTTACTTTGGGAGTTATTGCTGGACGTTTAGCATGTTTTGAACTGCAGTCTGCTAGGGCCGAGAAAAGCACCGTAGGAGGTTCCAGGCATGTTCCCTCTTTCCAGGCAAAGGAAAAGGCTGAGAGCCAAAGTGACAGGGTCTGCTCGTGTGTCCTGTTAGGAGGTTTCAGACAAGCTATGCCTTTCAGGCCTAGCTTCTTTACTTTGGGAGTTATTGCTGGACGTTTAGCATGTTTTGAACTGCAGTCTGCTAGGGCCGAGAAAAGCACCGTAGGAGGTTCCAGGCATGTTCCCTCTTTCCAGGCAAAGGAAAAGGCTGAGAGCCAAAGTGACAGGGTCTGCTCGTGTGTCCTGTTAGGAGGTTTCAGACAAGCTATGCCTTTCAGGCCTAGCTTCTTTACTTTGGGAGTTATTGCTGGACGTTTAGCATGTTTTGAACTGCAGTCTGCTAGGGCCGAGAAAAGCACCGTAGGAGGTTCCAGGCATGTTCCCTCTTTCCAGGCAAAGGAAAAGGCTGAGAGCCAAAGTGACAGGGTCTGCTCGTGTGTCCTGTTAGGAGGTTTCAGACAAGCTATGCCTTTCAGGCCTAGCTTCTTTACTTTGGGAGTTATTGCTGGACGTTTAGCATGTTTTGAACTGCAGTCTGCTAGGGCCGAGAAAAGCACCGTAGGAGGTTCCAGGCATGTTCCCTCTTTCCAGGCAAAGGAAAAGGCTGAGAGCCAAAGTGACAGGGTCTGCTCGTGTGTCCTGTTAGGAGGTTTCAGACAAGCTATGCCTTTCAGGCCTAGCTTCTTTACTTTGGGAGTTATTGCTGGACGTTTAGCATGTTTTGAACTGCAGTCTGCTAGGGCCGAGAAAAGCACCGTAGGAGGTTCCAGGCATGTTCCCTCTTTCCAGGCAAAGGAAAAGGCTGAGAGCCAAAGTGACAGGGTCTGCTCGTGTGTCCTGTTAGGAGGTTTCAGACAAGCTATGCCTTTCAGGCCTAGCTTCTTTACTTTGGGAGTTATTGCTGGACGTTTAGCATGTTTTGAACTGCAGTCTGCTAGGGCCGAGAAAAGCACCGTAGGAGGTTCCAGGCATGTTCCCTCTTTCCAGGCAAAGGAAAAGGCTGAGAGCCAAAGTGACAGGGTCTGCTCGTGTGTCCTGTTAGGAGGTTTCAGACAAGCTATGCCTTTCAGGCCTAGCTTCTTTACTTTGGGAGTTATTGCTGGACGTTTAGCATGTTTTGAACTGCAGTCTGCTAGGGCCGAGAAAAGCACCGTAGGAGGTTCCAGGCATGTTCCCTCTTTCCAGGCAAAGGAAAAGGCTGAGAGCCAAAGTGACAGGGTCTGCTCGTGTGTCCTGTTAGGAGGTTTCAGACAAGCTATGCCTTTCAGGCCTAGCTTCTTTACTTTGGGAGTTATTGCTGGACGTTTAGCATGTTTTGAACTGCAGTCTGCTAGGGCCGAGAAAAGCACCGTAGGAGGTTCCAGGCATGTTCCCTCTTTCCAGGCAAAGGAAACGGCTGAGAGCCAAAGTGACAGGGTCTGCTCGTGTGTCCTGTTAGGAGGTTTCAGACAAGCTATGCCTTTCAGGCCTAGCTTCTTTACTTTGGGAGTTATTGCTGGACGTTTAGCATGTTTTGAACTGCAGTCTGCTAGGGCCGAGAAAAGCACCGTAGGAGGTTCCAGGCATGTTCCCTCTTTCCAGGCAAAGGAAAAGGCTGAGAGCCAAAGTGACAGGGTCTGCTCGTGTGTCCTGTTAGGAGGTTTAAGACAAGCTATGCCTTTCAGGCCTAGCTTCTTTACTTTGGGAGTTACTGCTGGACCTTTAGCATGTTTTGAACTGCAGTCTGCTAGGGCCGAGAAAAGCACCGTAGGAGGTTCCAGGCATGTTCCCTCTTTCCAGGCAAAGGAAAAGGCTGAGAGCCAAAGTGACAGGGTCTGCTCGTGTGTCCTGTTAGGAGGTTTCAGACAAGCTATGCCTTTCAGGCCTAGCTTCTTTACTTTGGGAGATACTGCTGGACCTTTAGCATGTTTTGAACTGCAGTCTGCTAGGGCCGAGAAAAGCACCGTAGGAGGTTCCAGGCATGTTCCCTCTTTCCAGGCAAAGGAAAAGGCTGAGAGCCAAAGTGACAGGGTCTGCTCGTGTGTCCTGTTAGGAGGTTTCAGACAAGCTATGCCTTTCAGGCCTAGCTTCTTTACTTTGGGAGTTACTGCTGGACCTTTAGCATGTTTTGAACTGCAGTCTGCTAGGGCCGAGAAAAGCACCGTAGGAGGTTCCAGGCATGTTCCCTCTTTCCAGGCAAAGGAAAAGGCTGAGAGCCAAAGTGACAGGGTCTGCTCGTGTGTCCTGTTAGGAGGTTTCAGACAAGCTATGCCTTTCAGGCCTAGCTTCTTTACTTTGGGAGTTATTGCTGGACGTTTAGCATGTTTTGAACTGCAGTCTGCTAGGGCCGAGAAAAGCACCGTAGGAGGTTCCAGGCATGTTCCCTCTTTCCAGGCAAAGGAAAAGGCTGAGAGCCAAAGTGACAGGGTCTGCTCGTGTGTCCTGTTAGGAGGTTTCAGACAAGCTATGCCTTTCAGGCCTAGCTTCTTTACTTTGGGAGTTACTGCTGGACGTTTAGCATGTTTTGAACTGCAGTCTGCTAGGGCCGAGAAAAGCACCGTAGGAGGTTCCAGGCATGTTCCCTCTTTCCAGGCAAAGGAAAAGGCTGAGAGCCAAAGTGACAGGGTCTGCTCGTGTGTCCTGTTAGGAGGTTTCAGACAAGCTATGCCTTTCAGGCCTAGCTTCTTTACTTTGGGAGTTACTGCTGGACGTTTAGCATGTTTTGAACTGCAGTCTGCTAGGGCCGAGAAAAGCACCGTAGGAGATTCCAGGCATGTTCCCTCTTTCCAGGCAAAGGAAAAGGCTGAGAGCCAAAGTGACAGGGTCTGCTCGTGTGTCCTGTTAGGAGGTTTCAGACAAGCTATGCCTTTCAGGCCTAGCTTCTTTACTTTGGGAGTTACTGCTGGACCTTTAGCATGTTTTGAACTGCAGTCTGCTAGGGCCGAGAAAAGCACCGTAGGAGGTTCCAGGCATGTTCCCTCTTTCCAGGCAAAGGAAAAGGCTGAGAGCCAAAGTGACAGGGTCTGCTCGTGTGTCCTGTTAGGAGGTTTCAGACAAGCTATGCCTTTCAGGCCTAGCTTCTTTACTTTGGGAGTTACTGCTGGACCTTTAGCATGTTTTGAACTGCAGTCTGCTAGGGCCGAGAAAAGCACCGTAGGAGGTTCCAGGCATGTTCCCTCTTTCCAGGCAAAGGAAAAGGCTGAGAGCCAAAGTGACAGGGTCTGCTCGTGTGTCCTGTTAGGAGGTTTCAGACAAGCTATGCCTTTCAGGCCTAGCTTCTTTACTTTGGGAGTTATTGCTGGACGTTTAGCATGTTTTGAACTGCAGTCTGCTAGGGCCGAGAAAAGCACCGTAGGAGGTTCCAGGCATGTTCCCTCTTTCCAGGCAAAGGAAAAGGCTGAGAGCCAAAGTGACAGGGTCTGCTCGTGTGTCCTGTTAGGAGGTTTCAGACAAGCTATGCCTTTCAGGCCTAGCTTCTTTACTTTGGGAGTTATTGCTGGACCTTTAGCATGTTTTGAACTGCAGTCTGCTAGGGCCGAGAAAAGCACCGTAGGAGGTTCCAGGCATGTTCCCTCTTTCCAGGCAAAGGAAAAGGCTGAGAGCCAAAGTGACAGGGTCTGCTCGTGTGTCCTGTTAGGAGGTTTCAGACAAGCTATGCCTTTCAGGCCTAGCTTCTTTACTTTGGGAGTTATTGCTGGACGTTTAGCATGTTTTGAACTGCAGTCTGCTAGGGCCGAGAAAAGCACCGTAGGAGGTTCCAGGCATGTTCCCTCTTTCCAGGCAAAGGAAAAGGCTGAGAGCCAAAGTGACAGGGTCTGCTCGTGTGTCCTGTTAGGAGGTTTCAGACAAGCTATGCCTTTCAGGCCTAGCTTCTTTACTTTGGGAGTTACTGCTGGACGTTTAGCATGTTTTGAACTGCAGTCTGCTAGGGCCGAGAAAAGCACCGTAGGAGGTTCCAGGCATGTTCCCTCTTTCCAGGCAAAGGAAAAGGCTGAGAGCCAAAGTGACAGGGTCTGCTCGTGTGTCCTGTTAGGAGGTTTCAGACAAGCTATGCCTTTCAGGCCTAGCTTCTTTACTTTGGGAGTTACTGCTGGACGTTTAGCATGTTTTGAACTGCAGTCTGCTAGGGCCGAGAAAAGCACCGTAGGAGATTCCAGGCATGTTCCCTCTTTCCAGGCAAAGGAAAAGGCTGAGAGCCAAAGTGACAGGGTCTGCTCGTGTGTCCTGTTAGGAGGTTTCAGACAAGCTATGCCTTTCAGGCCTAGCTTCTTTACTTTGGGAGTTACTGCTGGACCTTTAGCATGTTTTGAACTGCAGTCTGCTAGGGCCGAGAAAAGCACCGTAGGAGGTTCCAGGCATGTTCCCTCTTTCCAGGCAAAGGAAAAGGCTGAGAGCCAAAGTGACAGGGTCTGCTCGTGTGTCCTGTTAGGAGGTTTCAGACAAGCTATGCCTTTCAGGCCTAGCTTCTTTACTTTGGGAGTTACTGCTGGACCTTTAGCATGTTTTGAACTGCAGTCTGCTAGGGCCGAGAAAAGCACCGTAGGAGGTTCCAGGCATGTTCCCTCTTTCCAGGCAAAGGAAAAGGCTGAGAGCCAAAGTGACAGGGTCTGCTGGTGTGTCCTGTTAGGAGGTTTCAGACAAGCTATGCCTTTCAGGCCTAGCTTCTTTACTTTGGGAGTTATTGCTGGACGTTTAGCATGTTTTGAACTGCAGTCTGCTAGGGCCGAGAAAAGCACCGTAGGAGGTTCCAGGCATGTTCCCTCTTTCCAGGCAAAGGAAAAGGCTGAGAGCCAAAGTGACAGGGTCTGCTCGTGTGTCCTGTTAGGAGGTTTCAGACAAGATATGCCTTTCAGGCCTAGCTTCTTTACTTTGGGAGTTATTGCTGGACCTTTAGCATGTTTTGAACTGCAGTCTGCTAGGGCCGAGAAAAGCACCGTAGGAGGTTCCAGGCATGTTCCCTCTTTCCAGGCAAAGGAAAAGGCTGAGAGCCAAAGTGACAGGGTCTGCTCGTGTGTCCTGTTAGGAGGTTTCAGACAAGCTATGCCTTTCAGGCCTAGCTTCTTTACTTTGGGAGTTATTGCTGGACGTTTAGCATGTTTTGAACTGCAGTCTGCTAGGGCCGAGAAAAGCACCGTAGGAGGTTCCAGGCATGTTCCCTCTTTCCAGGCAAAGGAAAAGGCTGAGAGCCAAAGTGACAGGGTCTGCTCGTGTGTCCTGTTAGGAGGTTTCAGACAAGCTATGCCTTTCAGGCCTAGCTTCTTTACTTTGGGAGTTACTGCTGGACCTTTAGCATGTTTTGAACTGCAGTCTGCTAGGGCCGAGAAAAGCACCGTAGGAGGTTCCAGGCATGTTCCCTCTTTCCAGGCAAAGGAAAAGGCTGAGAGCCAAAGTGACAGGGTCTGCTGGTGTGTCCTGTTAGGAGGTTTCAGACAAGCTATGCCTTTCAGGCCTAGCTTCTTTACTTTGGGAGTTATTGCTGGACGTTTAGCATGTTTTGAACTGCAGTCTGCTAGGGCCGAGAAAAGCACCGTAGGAGGTTCCAGGCATGTTCCCTCTTTCCAGGCAAAGGAAAAGGCTGAGAGCCAAAGTGACAGGGTCTGCTCGTGTGTCCTGTTAGGAGGTTTCAGACAAGCTATGCCTTTCAGGCCTAGCTTCTTTACTTTGGGAGTTATTGCTGGACCTTTAGCATGTTTTGAACTGCAGTCTGCTAGGGCCGAGAAAAGCACCGTAGGAGGTTCCAGGCATGTTCCCTCTTTCCAGGCAAAGGAAAAGGCTGAGAGCCAAAGTGACAGGGTCTGCTCGTGTGTCCTGTTAGGAGGTTTCAGACAAGCTATGCCTTTCAGGCCTAGCTTCTTTACTTTGGGAGTTATTGCTGGACGTTTAGCATGTTTTGAACTGCAGTCTGCTAGGGCCGAGAAAAGCACCGTAGGAGGTTCCAGGCATGTTCCCTCTTTCCAGGCAAAGGAAAAGGCTGAGAGCCAAAGTGACAGGGTCTGCTCGTGTGTCCTGTTAGGAGGTTTCAGACAAGCTATGCCTTTCAGGCCTAGCTTCTTTACTTTGGGAGTTACTGCTGGACCTTTAGCATGTTTTGAACTGCAGTCTGCTAGGGCCGAGAAAAGCACCGTAGGAGGTTCCAGGCATGTTCCCTCTTTCCAGGCAAAGGAAAAGGCTGAGAGCCAAAGTGACAGGGTCTGCTCGTGTGTCCTGTTAGGAGGTTTCAGACAAGCTATGCCTTTCAGGCCTAGCTTCTTTACTTTGGGAGTTATTGCTGGACGTTTAGCATGTTTTGAACTGCAGTCTGCTAGGGCCGAGAAAAGCACCGTAGGAGGTTCCAGGCATGTTCCCTCTTTCCAGGCAAAGGAAAAGGCTGAGAGCCAAAGTGACAGGGTCTGCTCGTGTGTCCTGTTAGGAGGTTTCAGACAAGCTATGCCTTTCAGGCCTAGCTTCTTTACTTTGGGAGTTACTGCTGGACGTTTAGCATGTTTTGAACTGCAGTCTGCTAGGGCCGAGAAAAGCACCGTAGGAGGTTCCAGGCATGTTCCCTCTTTCCAGGCAAAGGAAAAGGCTGAGAGCCAAAGTGACAGGGTCTGCTTGTGTGTCCTGTTAGGAGGTTTCAGACAAGCTATGCCTTTCAGGCCTAGCTTCTTTACTTTGGGAGTTATTGCTGGACGTTTAGCATGTTTTGAACTGCAGTCTGCTAGGGCCGAGAAAAGCACCGTAGGAGGTTCCAGGCATGTTCCCTCTTTCCAGGCAAAGGAAAAGGCTGAGAGCCAAAGTGACAGGGTCTGCTCGTGTGTCCTGTTAGGAGGTTTCAGACAAGCTATGCCTTTCAGGCCTAGCTTCTTTACTTTGGGAGTTATTGCTGGACGTTTAGCATGTTTTGAACTGCAGTCTGCTAGGGCCGAGAAAAGCACCGTAGGAGGTTCCAGGCATGTTCCCTCTTTCCAGGCAAAGGAAAAGGCTGAGAGCCAAAGTGACAGGGTCTGCTCGTGTGTCCTGTTAGGAGGTTTCAGACAAGCTATGCCTTTCAGGCCTAGCTTCTTTACTTTGGGAGTTATTGCTGGACGTTTAGCATGTTTTGAACTGCAGTCTGCTAGGGCCGAGAAAAGCACCGTAGGAGGTTCCAGGCATGTTCCCTCTTTCCAGGCAAAGGAAAAGGCTGAGAGCCAAAGTGACAGGGGCTGCTCGTGTGTCCTGTTAGGAGGTTTCAGACAAGCTATGCCTTTCAGGCCTAGCTTCTTTACTTTGGGAGTTATTGCTGGACGTTTAGCATGTTTTGAACTGCAGTCTGCTAGGGCCGAGAAAAGCACCGTAGGAGGTTCCAGGCATGTTCCCTCTTTCCAGGCAAAGGAAAAGGCTGAGAGCCAAAGTGACAGGGTCTGCTCGTGTGTCCTGTTAGGAGGTTTCAGACAAGCTATGCCTTTCAGGCCTAGCTTCTTTACTTTGGGAGTTACTGCTGGACCTTTAGCATGTTTTGAACTGCAGTCTGCTAGGGCCGAGAAAAGCACCGTAGGAGGTTCCAGGCATGTTCCCTCTTTCCAGGCAAAGGAAAAGGCTGAGAGCCAAAGTGACAGGGTCTGCTCGTGTGTCCTGTTAGGAGGTTTCAGACAAGCTATGCCTTTCAGGCCTAGCTTCTTTACTTTGGGAGTTATTGCTGGACGTTTAGCATGTTTTGAACTGCAGTCTGCTAGGGCCGAGAAAAGCACCGTAGGAGGTTCCAGGCATGTTCCCTCTTTCCAGGCAAAGGAAAAGGCTGAGAGCCAAAGTGACAGGGTCTGCTCGTGTGTCCTGTTAGGAGGTTTCAGACAAGCTATGCCTTTCAGGCCTAGCTTCTTTACTTTGGGAGTTACTGCTGGACGTTTAGCATGTTTTGAACTGCAGTCTGCTAGGGCCGAGAAAAGCACCGTAGGAGGTTCCAGGCATGTTCCCTCTTTCCAGGCAAAGGAAAAGGCTGAGAGCCAAAGTGACAGGGTCTGCTTGTGTGTCCTGTTAGGAGGTTTCAGACAAGCTATGCCTTTCAGGCCTAGCTTCTTTACTTTGGGAGTTATTGCTGGACGTTTAGCATGTTTTGAACTGCAGTCTGCTAGGGCCGAGAAAAGCACCGTAGGAGGTTCCAGGCATGTTCCCTCTTTCCAGGCAAAGGAAAAGGCTGAGAGCCAAAGTGACAGGGTCTGCTCGTGTGTCCTGTTAGGAGGTTTCAGACAAGCTATGCCTTTCAGGCCTAGCTTCTTTACTTTGGGAGTTATTGCTGGACGTTTAGCATGTTTTGAACTGCAGTCTGCTAGGGCCGAGAAAAGCACCGTAGGAGGTTCCAGGCATGTTCCCTCTTTCCAGGCAAAGGAAAAGGCTGAGAGCCAAAGTGACAGGGTCTGCTCGTGTGTCCTGTTAGGAGGTTTCAGACAAGCTATGCCTTTCAGGCCTAGCTTCTTTACTTTGGGAGTTATTGCTGGACGTTTAGCATGTTTTGAACTGCAGTCTGCTAGGGCCGAGAAAAGCACCGTAGGAGGTTCCAGGCATGTTCCCTCTTTCCAGGCAAAGGAAAAGGCTGAGAGCCAAAGTGACAGGGGCTGCTCGTGTGTCCTGTTAGGAGGTTTCAGACAAGCTATGCCTTTCAGGCCTAGCTTCTTTACTTTGGGAGTTATTGCTGGACGTTTAGCATGTTTTGAACTGCAGTCTGCTAGGGCCGAGAAAAGCACCGTAGGAGGTTCCAGGCATGTTCCCTCTTTCCAGGCAAAGGAAAAGGCTGAGAGCCAAAGTGACAGGGTCTGCTCGTGTGTCCTGTTAGGAGGTTTCAGACAAGCTATGCCTTTCAGGCCTAGCTTCTTTACTTTGGGAGTTATTGCTGGACGTTTAGCATGTTTTGAACTGCAGTCTGCTAGGGCCGAGAAAAGCACCGTAGGAGGTTCCAGGCATGTTCCCTCTTTCCAGGCAAAGGAAAAGGCTGAGAGCCAAAGTGACAGGGTCTGCTCGTGTGTCCTGTTAGGAGGTTTCAGACAAGCTATGCCTTTCAGGCCTAGCTTCTTTACTTTGGGAGTTATTGCTGGACGTTTAGCATGTTTTGAACTGCAGTCTGCTAGGGCCGAGAAAAGCACCGTAGGAGGTTCCAGGCATGTTCCCTCTTTCCAGGCAAAGGAAAAGGCTGAGAGCCAAAGTGACAGGGTCTGCTCGTGTGTCCTGTTAGGAGGTTTCAGACAAGCTATGCCTTTCAGGCCTAGCTTCTTTACTTTGGGAGTTATTGCTGGACGTTTAGCATGTTTTGAACTGCAGTCTGCTAGGGCCGAGAAAAGCACCGTAGGAGGTTCCAGGCATGTTCCCTCTTTCCAGGCAAAGGAAAAGGCTGAGAGCCAAAGTGACAGGGTCTGCTCGTGTGTCCTGTTAGGAGGTTTCAGACAAGCTATGCCTTTCAGGCCTAGCTTCTTTACTTTGGGAGTTATTGCTGGACGTTTAGCATGTTTTGAACTGCAGTCTGCTAGGGCTGAGAAAAGCACCGTAGGAGGTTCCAGGCATGTTCCCTCTTTCCAGGCAAAGGAAAAGGCTGAGAGCCAAAGTGACAGGGTCTGCTCGTGTGTCCTGTTAGGAGGTTTCAGACAAGCTATGCCTTTCAGGCCTAGCTTCTTTACTTTGGGAGTTATTGCTGGACGTTTAGCATGTTTTGAACTGCAGTCTGCTAGGGCCGAGAAAAGCACCGTAGGAGGTTCCAGGCATGTTCCCTCTTTCCAGGCAAAGGAAAAGGCTGAGAGCCAAAGTGACAGGGTCTGCTCGTGTGTCCTGTTAGGAGGTTTAAGACAAGCTATGCCTTTCAGGCCTAGCTTCTTTACTTTGGGAGTTACTGCTGGACCTTTAGCATGTTTTGAACTGCAGTCTGCTAGGGCCGAGAAAAGCACCGTAGGAGGTTCCAGGCATGTTCCCTCTTTCCAGGCAAAGGAAAAGGCTGAGAGCCAAAGTGACAGGGTCTGCTCGTGTGTCCTGTTAGGAGGTTTCAGACAAGCTATGCCTTTCAGGCCTAGCTTCTTTACTTTGGGAGTTATTGCTGGACGTTTAGCATGTTTTGAACTGCAGTCTGCTAGGGCCGAGAAAAGCACCGTAGGAGGTTCCAGGCATGTTCCCTCTTTCCAGGCAAAGGAAAAGGCTGAGAGCCAAAGTGACAGGGTCTGCTCGTGTGTCCTGTTAGGAGGTTTCAGACAAGCTATGCCTTTCAGGCCTAGCTTCTTTACTTTGGGAGTTACTGCTGGACGTTTAGCATGTTTTGAACTGCAGTCTGCTAGGGCCGAGAAAAGCACCGTAGGAGGTTCCAGGCATGTTCCCTCTTTCCAGGCAAAGGAAAAGGCTGAGAGCCAAAGTGACAGGGTCTGCTTGTGTGTCCTGTTAGGAGGTTTCAGACAAGCTATGCCTTTCAGGCCTAGCTTCTTTACTTTGGGAGTTATTGCTGGACGTTTAGCATGTTTTGAACTGCAGTCTGCTAGGGCCGAGAAAAGCACCGTAGGAGGTTCCAGGCATGTTCCCTCTTTCCAGGCAAAGGAAAAGGCTGAGAGCCAAAGTGACAGGGTCTGCTCGTGTGTCCTGTTAGGAGGTTTCAGACAAGCTATGCCTTTCAGGCCTAGCTTCTTTACTTTGGGAGTTATTGCTGGACGTTTAGCATGTTTTGAACTGCAGTCTGCTAGGGCCGAGAAAAGCACCGTAGGAGGTTCCAGGCATGTTCCCTCTTTCCAGGCAAAGGAAAAGGCTGAGAGCCAAAGTGACAGGGTCTGCTCGTGTGTCCTGTTAGGAGGTTTCAGACAAGCTATGCCTTTCAGGCCTAGCTTCTTTACTTTGGGAGTTATTGCTGGACGTTTAGCATGTTTTGAACTGCAGTCTGCTAGGGCCGAGAAAAGCACCGTAGGAGGTTCCAGGCATGTTCCCTCTTTCCAGGCAAAGGAAAAGGCTGAGAGCCAAAGTGACAGGGGCTGCTCGTGTGTCCTGTTAGGAGGTTTCAGACAAGCTATGCCTTTCAGGCCTAGCTTCTTTACTTTGGGAGTTATTGCTGGACGTTTAGCATGTTTTGAACTGCAGTCTGCTAGGGCCGAGAAAAGCACCGTAGGAGGTTCCAGGCATGTTCCCTCTTTCCAGGCAAAGGAAAAGGCTGAGAGCCAAAGTGACAGGGTCTGCTCGTGTGTCCTGTTAGGAGGTTTCAGACAAGCTATGCCTTTCAGGCCTAGCTTCTTTACTTTGGGAGTTACTGCTGGACCTTTAGCATGTTTTGAACTGCAGTCTGCTAGGGCCGAGAAAAGCACCGTAGGAGGTTCCAGGCATGTTCCCTCTTTCCAGGCAAAGGAAAAGGCTGAGAGCCAAAGTGACAGGGTCTGCTCGTGTGTCCTGTTAGGAGGTTTCAGACAAGCTATGCCTTTCAGGCCTAGCTTCTTTACTTTGGGAGTTATTGCTGGACGTTTAGCATGTTTTGAACTGCAGTCTGCTAGGGCCGAGAAAAGCACCGTAGGAGGTTCCAGGCATGTTCCCTCTTTCCAGGCAAAGGAAAAGGCTGAGAGCCAAAGTGACAGGGTCTGCTCGTGTGTCCTGTTAGGAGGTTTCAGACAAGCTATGCCTTTCAGGCCTAGCTTCTTTACTTTGGGAGTTACTGCTGGACGTTTAGCATGTTTTGAACTGCAGTCTGCTAGGGCCGAGAAAAGCACCGTAGGAGGTTCCAGGCATGTTCCCTCTTTCCAGGCAAAGGAAAAGGCTGAGAGCCAAAGTGACAGGGTCTGCTTGTGTGTCCTGTTAGGAGGTTTCAGACAAGCTATGCCTTTCAGGCCTAGCTTCTTTACTTTGGGAGTTATTGCTGGACGTTTAGCATGTTTTGAACTGCAGTCTGCTAGGGCCGAGAAAAGCACCGTAGGAGGTTCCAGGCATGTTCCCTCTTTCCAGGAAAGGAAAAGGCTGAGAGCCAAAGTGACAGGGTCTGCTCGTGTGTCCTGTTAGGAGGTTTCAGACAAGCTATGCCTTTCAGGCCTAGCTTCTTTACTTTGGGAGTTATTGCTGGACGTTTAGCATGTTTTGAACTGCAGTCTGCTAGGGCCGAGAAAAGCACCGTAGGAGGTTCCAGGCATGTTCCCTCTTTCCAGGCAAAGGAAAAGGCTGAGAGCCAAAGTGACAGGGTCTGCTCGTGTGTCCTGTTAGGAGGTTTCAGACAAGCTATGCCTTTCAGGCCTAGCTTCTATACTTTGGGAGTTATTGCTGGACGTTTAGCATGTTTTGAACTGCAGTCTGCTAGGGCCGAGAAAAGCACCGTAGGAGGTTCCAGGCATGTTCCCTCTTTCCAGGCAAAGGAAAAGGCTGAGAGCCAAAGTGACAGGGTCTGCTCGTGTGTCCTGTTAGGAGGTTTCAGACAAGCTATGCCTTTCAGGCCTAGCTTCTTTACTTTGGGAGTTATTGCTGGACGTTTAGCATGTTTTGAACTGCAGTCTGCTAGGGCCGAGAAAAGCACCGTAGGAGGTTCCAGGCATGTTCCCTCTTTCCAGGCAAAGGAAAAGGCTGAGAGCCAAAGTGACAGGGTCTGCTCGTGTGTCCTGTTAGGAGGTTTCAGACAAGCTATGCCTTTCTGGCCTAGCTTCTTTACTTTGGGAGTTATTGCTGGACGTTTAGCATGTTTTGAACTGCAGTCTGCTAGGGCCGAGAAAAGCACCGTAGGAGATTCCAGGCATGTTCCCTCTTTCCAAGCAAAGGAAAAGGCTGAGAGCCAAAGTGACAGGGTCTGCTGGTGTGTCCTGTTAGGAGGTTTCAGACAAGCTATGCCTTTCAGGCCTAGCTTCTTTACTTTGGGAGTTATTGCTGGACGTTTAGCATGTTTTGAACTGCAGTCTGCTAGGGCCGAGAAAAGCACCGTAGGAGGTTCCAGGCATGTTCCCTCTTTCCAGGCAAAGGAAAAGGCTGAGAGCCAAAGTGACAGGGTCTGCTCGTGTGTCCTGTTAGGAGGTTTCAGACAAGCTATGCCTTTCAGGCCTAGCTTCTTTACTTTGGGAGTTATTGCTGGACGTTTAGCATGGTTTGAACTGCAGTCTGCTAGGGCCGAGAAAAGCACCGTAGGAGGTTCCAGGCATGTTCCCTCTTTCCAGGCAAAGGAAAAGGCTGAGAGCCAAAGTGACAGGAGCTGCTCGTGTGTCCTGTTAGGAGGTTTCAGACAAGCTATGCCTTTCAGGCCTAGCTTCTTTACTTTGGGAGTTATTGCTGGACGTTTAGCATGTTTTGAACTGCAGTCTGCTAGGGCCGAGAAAAGCACCGTAGGAGGTTCCAGGCATGTTCCTACTTTCCAGGCAAAGGAAAAGGCTGAGAGCCAAAGTGACAGGGTCTGCTCGTGTGTCCTGTTAGGAGGTTTCAGACAAGCTATGCCTTTCAGGCCTAGCTTCTTTACTTTGGGAGTTATTGCTGGACGTTTAGCATGTTTTGAACTGCAGTCTGCTAGGGCCGAGAAAAGCACCGTAGGAGGTTCCAGGCATGTTCCCTCTTTCCCGGCAAAGGAAAAGGCTGAGAGCCAAAGTGACAGGGTCTGCTCGTGTGTCCTGTTAGGAGGTTTCAGACAAGCTATGCCTTTCAGGCCTAGCTTCTTTACTTTGGGAGTTACTGCTGGACGTTTAGCATGTTTTGAACTGCAGTCTGCTAGGGCCGAGAAAAGCACCGTAGGAGGTTCCAGGCATGTTCCCTCTTTCCAGGCAAAGGAAAAGGCTGAGAGCCAAAGTGACAGGGTCTGCTCGTCTGTCCTGTTAGGAGGTTTCAGACAAGCTATGCCTTTCAGGCCTAGCTTCTTTACTTTGGGAGTTATTGCTGGACGTTTAGCATGTTTTGAACTGCAGTCTGCTAGGGCCGAGAAAAGCACCGTAGGAGGTTCCAGGCATGTTCCCTCTTTCCAGGCAAAGGAAAAGGCTGAGAGCCAAAGTGACAGGGTCTGCTGGTGTGTCCTGTTAGGAGGTTTCAGACAAGCTATGCCTTTCAGGCCTAGCTTCTTTACTTTGGGAGTTACTGCTGGACGTTTAGCATGTTTTGAACTGCAGTCTGCTAGGGCCGAGAAAAGCACCGTAGGAGGTTCCAGGCATGTTCCCTCTTTCCAGGCAAAGGAAAAGGCTGAGAGCCAAAGTGACAGGGTCTGCTCGTGTGTCCTGTTAGGAGGTTTCAGACAAGCTATGCCTTTCAGGCCTAGGTTCTTTACTTTGCGAGTTATTGCTGGACGTTTAGCATGTTTTGAACTGCAGTCTGCTAGGGCCGAGAAAAGCACCGTAGGAGGTTCCAGGCATGTTCCCTCTTTCCAGGCAAAGGAAAAGGCTGAGAGCCAAAGTGACAGGGTCTGCTCGTGTGTCCTGTTAGGAGGTTTCAGACAAGCTATGCCTTTCAGGCCTAGCTTCTTTACTTTGGGAGTTATTGCTGGACGTTTAGCATGTTTTGAACTGCAGTCTGCTAGGGCCGAGAAAAGCACCGTAGGAGGTTCCAGGCATGTTCCCTCTTTCCAGGCAAAGGAAAAGGCTGAGAGCCAAAGTGACAGGGTCTGCTCGTGTGTCCTGTTAGGAGGTTTCAGACAAGCTATGCCTTTCAGGCCTAGCTTCTTTACTTTGGGAGTTATTGCTGGACGTTTAGCATGTTTTGAACTGCAGTCTGCTAGGGCCGAGAAAAGCACCGTAGGAGGTTCCAGGCATGTTCCCTCTTTCCAGGCAAAGGAAAAGGCTGAGAGCCAAAGTGACAGGGTCTGCTCGTGTGTCCTGTTAGGAGGTTTCAGACAAGCTATGCCTTTCAGGCCTAGCTTCTTTACTTTGGGAGTTATTGCTGGACGTTTAGCATGTTTTGAACTGCAGTCTGCTAGGGCCGAGAAAAGCACCGTAGGAGGTTCCAGGCATGTTCCCTCTTTCCAGGCAAAGGAAAAGGCTGAGAGCCAAAGTGACAGGGTCTGCTCGTGTGTCCTGTTAGGAGGTTTCAGACAAGCTATGCCTTTCAGGCCTAGCTTCTTTACTTTGGGAGTTATTGCTGGACGTTTAGCATGTTTTGAACTGCAGTCTGCTAGGGCCGAGAAAAGCACCGTAGGAGGTTCCAGGCATGTTCCCTCTTTCCAGGCAAAGGAAAAGGCTGAGAGCCAAAGTGACAGGGTCTGCTCGTGTGTCCTGTTAGGAGGTTTCAGACAAGCTATGCCTTTCAGGCCTAGCTTCTTTACTTTGGGAGTTATTGCTGGACGTTTAGCATGTTTTGAACTGCAGTCTGCTAGGGCCGAGAAAAGCACCGTAGGAGGTTCCAGGCATGTTCCCTCTTTCCAGGCAAAGGAAAAGGCTGAGAGCCAAAGTGACAGGGTCTGCTCGTGTGTCCTGTTAGGAGGTTTCAGACAAGCTATGCCTTTCAGGCCTAGCTTCTTTACTTTGGGAGTTATTGCTGGACGTTTAGCATGTTTTGAACTGCAGTCTGCTAGGGCCGAGAAAAGCACCGTAGGAGGTTCCAGGCATGTTCCCTCTTTCCAGGCAAAGGAAAAGGCTGAGAGCCAAAGTGACAGGGTCTGCTCGTGTGTCCTGTTAGGAGGTTTCAGACAAGCTATGCCTTTCAGGCCTAGCTTCTTTACTTTGGGAGTTATTGCTGGACGTTTAGCATGTCTTGAACTGCAGTCTGCTAGGGCCGAGAAAAGCACCGTAGGAGGTTCCAGGCATGTTCCCTCTTTCCAGGCAAAGGAAAAGGCTGAGAGCCAAAGTGACAGGGTCTGCTCGTGTGTCCTGTTAGTAGGTTTCAGACAAGCTATGCCTTTCAGGCCTAGCTTCTTTACTTTGGGAGTTATTGCTGGACGTTTAGCATGTTTTGAACTGCAGTCTGCTAGGGCCGAGAAAAGCACCGTAGGAGGTTCCAGGCATGTTCCCTCTTTCCAGGCAAAGGAAAAGGCTGAGAGCCAAAGTGACAGGGTCTGCTGGTGTGTCCTGTTAGGAGGTTTCAGACAAGCTATGCCTTTCAGGCCTAGCTTCTTTACTTTGGGAGTTACTGCTGGACGTTTAGCATGTTTTGAACTGCAGTCTGCTAGGGCCGAGAAAAGCACCGTAGGAGGTTTCAGGCATGTTCCCTCTTTCCAGGCAAAGGAAAAGGCTGAAAGCCAAAGTGACAGGGTCTGCTCGTGTGTCCTGTTAGGAGGTTTCAGACAAGCTATGCCTTTCAGGCCTAGCTTCTTTACTTTGGGAGTTACTGCTGGACGTTTAGCATGTTTTGAACTGCAGTCTGCTAGGGCCGAGAAAAGCACCGTAGGAGGTTCCAGGCATGTTCCCTCTTTCCAGGCAAAGGAAAAGGCTGAGAGCCAAAGTGACAGGGTCTGCTCGTGTGTCCTGTTAGGAGGTTTCAGACAAGCTATGCCTTTCAGGCCTAGCTTCTTTACTTTGGGAGTTATTGCTGGACGTTTAGCATGTTTTGAACTGCAGTCTGCTAGGGCCGAGAAATGCACCGTAGGAGGTTCCAGGCATGTTCCCTCTTTCCAGGCAAAGGAAAAGGCTGAGAGCCAAAGTGACAGGGTCTGCTCGTGTGTCCTGTTAGTAGGTTTCAGACAAGCTATGCCTTTCAGGCCTAGCTTCTTTACTTTGGGAGTTATTGCTGGACGTTTAGCATGTTTTGAACTGCAGTCTGCTAGGGCCGAGAAAAGCACCGTAGGAGGTTCCAGGCATGTTCCCTCTTTCCAGGCAAAGGAAAAGGCTGAGAGCCAAAGTGACAGGGTCTGCTCGTGTGTCCTGTTAGGAGGTTTCAGACAAGCTATGCCTTTCAGGCCTAGCTTCTTTACTTTGGGAGTTATTGCTGGACGTTTAGCATGTTTTGAACTGCAGTCTGCTAGGGCCGAGAAAAGCACCGTAGGAGGTTCCAGGCATGCTCCCTCTTTCCAGGCAAAGGAAAAGGCTGAGAGCCAAAGTGACAGGGTCTGCTCGTGTGTCCTGTTAGGAGGTTTCAGACAAGCTATGCCTTTCAGGCCTAGCTTCTTTACTTTGGGAGTTATTGCTGGACGTTTAGCATGTTTTGAACTGCAGACTGCTAGGGCCGAGAAAAGCACCGTAGGAGGTTCCAGGCATGTTCCCTCTTTCCAGGCAAAGGAAAAGGCTGAGAGCCAAAGTGACAGGGTCTGCTCGTGTGTCCTGTTAGGAGGTTTCAGACAAGCTATGCCTTTCAGGCCTAGCTTCTTTACTTTGGGAGTTATTGCTGGACGTTTAGCATGTTTTGAACTGCAGTCTGCTAGGGCCGAGAAATGCACCGTAGGATGTTCCAGGCATGTTCCCTCTTTCCAGGCAAAGGAAAAGGCTGAGAGCCAAAGTGACAGGGTCTGCTCGTGTGTCCTGTTAGGAGGTTTCAGACAAGCTATGCCTTTCAGGCCTAGCTTCTTTACTTTGGGAGTTATTGCTGGACGTTTAGCATGTTTTGAACTGCAGTCTGCTAGGGCCGAGAAAAGCACCGTAGGAGGTTCCAGGCATGTTCCCTCTTTCCAGGCAAAGGAAAAGGCTGAGAGCCAAAGTGACAGGGTCTGCTCGTGTGTCCTGTTAGGAGGTTTCAGACAAGCTATGCCTTTCAGGCCTAGCTTCTTTACTTTGGGAGTTATTGCTGGACGTTTAGCATGTTTTGAACTGCAGTCTGCTAGGGCCGAGAAAAGCACCGTAGGAGGTTCCAGGCATGCTCCCTCTTTCCAGGCAAAGGAAAAGGCTGAGAGCCAAAGTGACAGGGTCTGCTCGTGTGTCCTGTTAGGAGGTTTCAGACAAGCTATGCCTTTCAGGCCTAGCTTCTTTACTTTGGGAGTTATTGCTGGACGTTTAGCATGTTTTGAACTGCAGTCTGCTAGGGCCGAGAAAAGCACCGTAGGAGGTTCCAGGCATGTTCCCTCTTTCCAAGCAAAGGAAAAGGCTGAGAGCCAAAGTGACAGGGTCTGCTGGTGTGTCCTGTTAGGAGGTTTCAGACAAGCTATGCCTTTCAGGCCTAGCTTCTTTACTTTGGGAGTTATTGCTGGACGTTTAGCATGTTTTGAACTGCAGTCTGCTAGGGCCGAGAAAAGCACCGTAGGAGGTTCCAGGCATGTTCCCTCTTTCCAGGCAAAGGAAAAGGCTGAGAGCCAAAGTGACAGGGTCTGCTCGTGTGTCCTGTTAGGAGGTTTCAGACAAGCTATGCCTTTCAGGCCTAGCTTCTTTACTTTGGGAGTTATTGCTGGACGTTTAGCATGTTTTGAACTGCAGTCTGCTAGGGCCGAGAAAAGCACCGTAGGAGGTTCCAGGCATGTTCCCTCTTTCCAGGCAAAGGAAAAGGCTGAGAGCCAAAGTGACAGGAGCTGCTCGTGTGTCCTGTTAGGAGGTTTCAGACAAGCTATGCCTTTCAGGCCTAGCTTCTTTACTTTGGGAGTTATTGCTGGACGTTTAGCATGTCTTGAACTGCAGTCTGCTAGGGCCGAGAAAAGCACCGTAGGAGGTTGCAGGCATGTTCCCTCTTTCCAGGCAAAGGAAAAGGCTGAGAGCCAAAGTGACAGGGTCTGCTCGTGTGTCCTGTTAGGAGGTTTCAGGCAAGCTATGCCTTTCAGGCCTAGCTTCTTTACTTTGGGAGTTATTGCTGGACGTTTAGCATGTTTTGAACTGCAGTCTGCTAGGGCCGAGAAAAGCACCGTAGGAGGTTCCAGGCATGTTCCCTCTTTCCAGGCAAAGGAAAAGGCTGAGAGCCAAAGTGACAGGGTCTGCTCGTGTGTCCTGTTAGGAGGTTTCAGACAAGCTATGCCTTTCAGGCCTAGCTTCTTTACTTTGGGAGTTATTGCTGGACGTTTAGCATGTTTTGAACTGCAGTCTGCTAGGGCCGAGAAAAGCACCGTAGGAGGTTCCAGGCATGTTCCCTCTTTCCAGGCAAAGGAAAAGGCTGAGAGCCAAAGTGACAGGGTCTGCTCGTGTGTCCTGTTAGGAGGTTTCAGACAAGCTATGCCTTTCAGGCCTAGCTTCTTTACTTTGGGAGTTATTGCTGGACGTTTAGCATGTTTTGAACTGCAGTCTGCTAGGGCCGAGAAAAGCACCGTAGGAGGTTCCAGGCATGTTCCCTCTTTCCAGGCAAAGGAAAAGGCTGAGAGCCAAAGTGACAGGGTCTGCTGGTGTGTCCTGTTAGGAGGTTTCAGACAAGCTATGCCTTTCAGGCCTAGCTTCTTTACTTTGGGAGTTATTGCTGGACGTTTAGCATGTTTTGAACTGCAGTCTGCTAGGGCCGAGAAAAGCACCGTAGGAGGTTCCAGGCATGTTCCCTCTTTCCAGGCAAAGGAAAAGGCTGAGAGCCAAAGTGACAGGAGCTGCTCGTGTGTCCTGTTAGGAGGTTTCAGACAAGCTATGCCTTTCAGGCCTAGCTTCTTTACTTTGGGAGTTATTGCTGGACGTTTAGCATGTCTTGAACTGCAGTCTGCTAGGGCCGAGAAAAGCACCGTAGGAGGTTGCAGGCATGTTCCCTCTTTCCAGGCAAAGGAAAAGGCTGAGAGCCAAAGTGACAGGGTCTGCTCGTGTGTCCTGTTAGGAGGTTTCAGGCAAGCTATGCCTTTCAGGCCTAGCTTCTTTACTTTGGGAGTTATTGCTGGACGTTTAGCATGTTTTGAACTGCAGTCTGCTAGGGCCGAGAAAAGCACCATAGGAGGTTCCAGGCATGTTCCCTCTTTCCAGGCAAAGGAAAAGGCTGAGAGCCAAAGTGACAGGGTCTGCTCGTGTGTCCTGTTAGTAGGTTTCAGACAAGCTATGCCTTTCAGGCCTAGCTTCTTTACTTTGGGAGTTATTGCTGGACGTTTAGCATGTTTTGAACTGCAGTCTGCTAGGGCCGAGAAAAGCACCGTAGGAGGTTCCAGGCATGTTCCCTCTTTCCAGGCAAAGGAAAAGGCTGAGAGCCAAAGTGACAGGGTCTGCTCGTGTGTCCTGTTAGGAGGTTTCAGACAAGCTATGCCTTTCAGGCCTAGCTTCTTTACTTTGGGAGTTATTGCTGGACGTTTAGCATGTTTTGAACTGCAGTCTGCTAGGGCCGAGAAAAGCACCGTAGGAGGTTCCAGGCATGTTCCCTCTTTCCAGGCAAAGGAAAAGGCTGAGAGCCAAAGTGACAGGGTCTGCTCGTGTGTCCTGTTAGGAGGTTTCAGACAAGCTATGCCTTTCAGGCCTAGCTTCTTTACTTTGGGAGTTATTGCTGGACGTTTAGCATGTTTTGAATTGCAGTCTGCTAGAGCCGAGAAAAGCACCGTAGGAGGTTCCAGGCATGTTCCCTCTTTCCAGGCAAAGGAAAAGGCTGAGAGCCAAAGTGACAGGGTCTGCTCGTGTGTCCTGTTAGGAGGCTTCAGACAAGCTATGCCTTTCAGGCCTAGCTTCTTTACTTTGGGAGTTATTGCTGGACGTTTAGCATGTTTTGAACTGCAGTCTGCTAGGGCCGAGAAAAGCACCGTAGGAGGTTCCAGGCATGTTCCCTCTTTCCAGGCAAAGGAAAAGGCTGAGAGCCAAAGTGACAGGGTCTGCTCGTGTGTCCTGTTAGGAGGTTTCAGACAAGCTATGCCTTTCAGGCCTAGCTTCTTTACTTTGGGAGTTATTGCTGGACGTTTAGCATGTTTTGAACTGCAGTCTGCTAGGGCCGAGAAAAGCACCGTAGGAGGTTCCAGGCATGTTCCCTCTTTCCAGGCAAAGGAAAAGGCTGAGAGCCAAAGTGACAGGGTCTGCTCGTGTGTCCTGTTAGGAGGTTTCAGACAAGCTATGCCTTTCAGGCCTAGCTTCTTTACTTTGGGAGTTATTGCTGGACGTTTAGCATGTTTTGAACTGCAATATGCTAGGGCCGAGAAAAGCACCGTAGGAGGTTCCAGGCATGTTCCCTCTTTCCAGGCAAAGGAAACGGCTGAGAGCCAAAGTGACAGGGTCTGCTCGTGTGTCCTGTTAGGAGGTTTCAGACAAGCTATGCCTTTCAGGCCTAGCTTCTTTACTTTGGGAGTTATTGCTGGACGTTTAGCATGTTTTGAACTGCAGTCTGCTAGGGCCGAGAAAAGCACCGTAGGAGGTTCCAGGCATGTTCCCTCTTTCCAGGCAAAGGAAAAGGCTGAGAGCCAAAGTGACAGGGTCTGCTCGTGTGTCCTGTTAGGAGGTTTCAGACAAGCTATGCCTTTCAGGCCTAGCTTCTTTACTTTGGGAGTTATTGCTGGACGTTTAGCATGTTTTGAACTGCAGTCTGCTAGGGCCGAGAAAAGCACCGTAGGAGGTTCCAGGCATGTTCCCTCTTTCCAGGCAAAGGAAAAGGCTGAGAGCCAAAGTGACAGGGTCTGCTCGTGTGTCCTGTTAGGAGGTTTCAGACAAGCTATGCCTTTCAGGCCTAGCTTCTTTACTTTGGGAGTTATTGCTGGACGTTTAGCATGTTTTGAACTGCAGTCTGCTAGGGCCGAGAAAAGCACCGTAGGAGGTTCCAGGCATGTTCCCTCTTTCCAGGCAAAGGAAAAGGCTGAGAGCCAAAGTGACAGGGTCTGCTCGTGTGTCCTGTTAGGAGGTTTCAGACAAGCTATGCCTTTCAGGCCTAGCTTCTTTACTTTGGGAGTTATTGCTGGACGTTTAGCATGTTTTGAACTGCAGTCTGCTAGGGCCGAGAAAAGCACCGTAGGAGGTTCCAGGCATGTTCCCTCTTTCCAGGCAAAGGAAAAGGCTGAGAGCCAAAGTGACAGGGTCTGCTCGTGTGTCCTGTTAGGAGGTTTCAGACAAGCTATGCCTTTCAGGCCTAGCTTCTTTACTTTGGGAGTTATTGCTGGACGTTTAGCATGTTTTGAACTGCAGTCTGCTAGGGCCGAGAAAAGCACCGTAGGAGGTTCCAGGCATGTTCCCTCTTTCCAGGCAAAGGAAAAGGCTGAGAGCCAAAGTGACAGGGTCTGCTGGTGTGTCCTGTTAGGAGGTTTCAGACAAGCTATGCCTTTCAGGCCTAGCTTCTTTACTTTGGGAGTTATTGCTGGACGTTTAGCATGTTTTGAACTGCAGTCTGCTAGGGCCGAGAAAAGCACCGTAGGAGGTTCCAGGCATGTTCCCTCTTTCCAGGCAAAGGAAAAGGCTGAGAGCCAAAGTGACAGGGTCTGCTCGTGTGTCCTGTTAGGAGGTTTCAGACAAGCTATGCCTTTCAGGCCTAGCTTCTTTACTTTGGGAGTTATTGCTGGACGTTTAGCATGTTTTGAACTGCAGTCTGCTAGGGCCGAGAAAAGCACCGTAGGAGGTTCCAGGCATGTTCCCTCTTTCCAGGCAAAGGAAAAGGCTGAGAGCCAAAGTGACAGGGTCTGCTCGTGTGTCCTGTTAGGAGGTTTCAGACAAGCTATGCCTTTCAGGCCTAGCTTCTTTACTTTGGGAGTTATTGCTGGACGTTTAGCATGTTTTGAACTGCAGTCTGCTAGGGCCGAGAAAAGCACCGTAGGAGGTTCCAGGCATGTTCCCTCTTTCCAGGCAAAGGAAAAGGCTGAGAGCCAAAGTGACAGGGTCTGCTGGTGTGTCCTGTTAGGAGGTTTCAGACAAGCTATGCCTTTCAGGCCTAGCTTCTTTACTTTGGGAGTTATTGCTGGACGTTTAGCATGTTTTGAACTGCAGTCTGCTAGGGCCGAGAAAAGCACCGTAGGAGGTTCCAGGCATGTTCCCTCTTTCCAGGCAAAGGAAACGGCTGAGAGCCAAAGTGACAGGGTCTGCTCGTGTGTCCTGTTAGGAGGTTTCAGACAAGCTATGCCTTTCAGGCCTAGCTTCTTTACTTTGGGAGTTATTGCTGGACGTTTAGCATGTTTTGAACTGCAGTCTGCTAGGGCCGAGAAAAGCACCGTAGGAGGTTCCAGGCATGTTCCCTCTTTCCAGGCAAAGGAAAAGGCTGAGAGCCAAAGTGACAGGGTCTGCTCGTGTGTCCTGTTAGGAGGTTTCAGACAAGCTATGCCTTTCAGGCCTAGCTTCTTTACTTTGGGAGTTATTGCTGGACGTTTAGCATGTTTTGAACTGCAGTCTGCTAGGGCCGAGAAAAGCACCGTAGGAGGTTCCAGGCATGTTCCCTCTTTCCAGGCAAAGGAAAAGGCTGAGAGCCAAAGTGACAGGGTCTGCTCGTGTGTCCTGTTAGGAGGTTTCAGACAAGCTATGCCTTTCAGGCCTAGCTTCTTTACTTTGGGAGTTATTGCTGGACGTTTAGCATGTTTTGAACTGCAGTCTGCTAGGGCCGAGAAAAGCACCGTAGGAGGTTCCAGGCATGCTCCCTCTTTCCAGGCAAAGGAAAAGGCTGAGAGCCAAAGTGACAGGGTCTGCTCGTGTGTCCTGTTAGGAGGTTTCAGACAAGCTATGCCTTTCAGGCCTAGCTTCTTTACTTTGGGAGTTATTGCTGGACGTTTAGCATGTTTTGAACTGCAGTCTGCTAGGGCCGAGAAAAGCACTGTAGGAGGTTCCAAGCATGTTCCCTCTTTCCAGGCAAAGGAAAAGGCTGAGAGCCAAAGTGACAGGGTCTGCTCGTGTGTCCTGTTAGGAGGTTTCAGACAAGCTATGCCTTTCAGGCCTAGCTTCTTTACTTTGGGAGTTACTGCTGGACGTTTAGCATGTTTTGAACTGCAGTCTGCTAGGGCCGAGAAAAGCACCGTAGGAGGTTCCAGGCATGTTCCCTCTTTCCAGGCAAAGGAAAAGGCTGAGAGCCAAAGTGACAGGGTCTGCTCGTGTGTCCTGTTAGGAGGTTTCAGACAAGCTATGCCTTTCAGGCCTAGCTTCTTTACTTTGGGAGTTATTGCTGGACGTTTAGCATGTTTTGAACTGCAGTCTGCTAGGGCCGAGAAAAGCACCGTAGGAGGTTCCAGGCATGTTCCCTCTTTCCAGGCAAAGGAAAAGGCTGAGAGCCAAAGTGACAGGGTCTGCTCGTGTGTCCTGTTAGGAGGTTTCAGACAAGCTATGCCTTTCAGGCCTAGCTTCTTTACTTTGGGAGTTATTGCTGGACGTTTAGCATGTTTTGAACTGCAGTCTGCTAGGGCCGAGAAAAGCACCGTAGGAGGTTCCAGGCATGTTCCCTCTTTCCAGGCAAAGGAAAAGGCTGAGAGCCAAAGTGACAGGGTCTGCTCGTGTGTCCTGTTAGGAGGTTTCAGACAAGCTATGCCTTTCAGGCCTAGCTTCTTTACTTTGGGAGTTATTGCTGGACGTTTAGCATGTCTTGAACTGCAGTCTGCTAGGGCCGAGAAAAGCACCGTAGGAGGTTGCAGGCATGTTCCCTCTTTCCAGGCAAAGGAAAAGGCTGAGAGCCAAAGTGACAGGGTCTGCTCGTGTGTCCTGTTAGTAGGTTTCAGACAAGCTATGCCTTTCAGGCCTAGCTTCTTTACTTTGGGAGTTATTGCTGGACGTTTAGCATGTTTTGAACTGCAGTCTGCTAGGGCCGAGAAAAGCACCGTAGGAGGTTCCAGGCATGTTCCCTCTTTCCAGGCAAAGGAAAAGGCTGAGAGCCAAAGTGACAGGGTCTGCTCGTGTGTCCTGTTAGGAGGTTTCAGACAAGCTATGCCTTTCAGGCCTAGCTTCTTTACTTTGGGAGTTATTGCTGGACGTTTAGCATGTTTTGAACTGCAGTCTGCTAGGGCCGAGAAAAGCACCGTAGGAGGTTCCAGGCATGTTCCCTCTTTCCAGGCAAAGGAAAAGGCTGAGAGCCAAAGTGACAGGGTCTGCTCGTGTGTCCTGTTAGGAGGTTTCAGACAAGCTATGCCTTTCAGGCCTAGCTTCTTTACTTTGGGAGTTATTGCTGGACGTTTAGCATGTTTTGAACTGCAGTCTGCTAGGGCCGAGAAAAGCACCGTAGGAGGTTCCAGGCATGTTCCCTCTTTCCAGGCAAAGGAAAAGGCTGAGAGCCAAAGTGACAGGGTCTGCTCGTGTGTCTTGTTAGGAGGTTTCAGACAAGCTATGCCTTTCCCTTTACTTTGGGAGTTATTGCTGGACGTTTAGCATGTTTGAACTGCAGTCTGCTAGGGCCGAGAAAAGCACCGTAGGAGGTTCCAGGCATGTTCCCTCTTTCCAGGCCAAAGGAAAAGGCTGAGGAGCCAAAGTGACAGGGTCTGCTCGTGTGTCCTGTTAGGAGGTTTCAGACAAGCTATGCCTTTCAGGCCTAGCTTCTTTACTTTGGAGTTATTGCTGGACGTTTAGCATTTTTGAACTGCAGTCTGCTAGGGCCGAGAAAAGCACCGTAGGAGGTTCCAGGCATGTTCCCTCTTTCCAGGCAAAGGAAAAGGCTGAGAGCCAAAGTGACAGGGTCT
The DNA here is from genome assembly GCA_022605955.1 of Rallus limicola. Classification (NCBI taxonomy): domain Eukaryota; kingdom Metazoa; phylum Chordata; class Aves; order Gruiformes; family Rallidae; genus Rallus; species Rallus limicola. The sequence goes on from JAKCOZ010000441.1 coordinate 49,007, forward strand.
GCTCGTGTGTCCTGTTAGGAGGTTTCAGACAAGCTATGCCTTTCAGGCCTAGCTTCTTTACTTGGGAGTTATTGCTGGACGTTTAGCATGTTTTGAACTGCAGTCTGCTAGGGCCGAGAAAAGCACCGTAGGTGGTTCCAGGCATGTTCCCTCTTTCCAGGCAAAGGAAAAGGCTGAGAGCCAAAGTGACAGGGTCTGCTCGTGTGTCCTGTTAGGAGGTTTCAGACAAGCTATGCCTTTCAGGCCTAGCTTCTTTACTTTGGGAGTTACTGCTGGACGTTTAGCATGTTTTGAACTGCAGTCTGCTAGGGCCGAGAAAAGCACCGTAGGAGGTTCCAGGCATGTTCCCTCTTTCCAGGCAAAGGAAAAGGCTGAGAGCCAAAGTGACAGGGTCTGCTCGTCTGTCCTGTTAGGAGGTTTCAGACAAGCTATGCCTTTCAGGCCTAGCTTCTTTACTTTGGGAGTTATTGCTGGACGTTTAGCATGTTTTGAACTGCAGTCTGCTAGGGCCGAGAAAAGCACCGTAGGAGGTTCCAGGCATGTTCCCTCTTTCCCGGCAAAGGAAAAGGCTGAATGCCAAAGTGACAGGGTCTGCTCGTGTGTCCTGTTAGGAGGTTTCAGACAAGCTATGCCTTTCAGGCCTAGCTTCTTTACTTGGGAGTTTATTGCTGGACGTTTAGCATGTTTTGAACTGCAGTCTGCTAGGGCCGAGAAAAGCACCGTAGGAGGTTCCAGGCATGTTCCCTCTTCCAGGCAAAGGAAAAGGCTGAGAGCCAAAGTGACAGGGTCTGCTCGTGTGTCCTGTTAGGAGGTTTTCAGACAAGCTATGCCTTTCAGGCCTAGCTTCTTTACTTTGGGAGTTATTGCTGGACGTTTAGCGTGTTTTGAACTGCAGTCTGCTAGGGCCGAGAAAAGCACTGTAGGAGGTTCCAGGCATGTTCCCTCTTTCCAGGCAAAGGAAACGGCTGAGAGCCAAAGTGACAGGGTCTGCTCGTGTGTCCTGTTAGGAGGTTTCAGACAAGCTATGCCTTTCAGGCCTAGCTTCTTTACTTTGGGAGTTATTGCTGGACGTTTAGCATGTTTTGAACTGCAGTCTGCTAGGGCCGAGAAAAGCACCGTAGGAGGTTCCAGGCATGTTCCCTCTTTCCAGGCAAAGGAAAAGGCTGAGAGCCAAAGTGACAGGGTCTGCTCGTGTGTCCTGTTAGGAGGTTTCAGACAAGCTATGCCTTTCAGGCCTAGCTTCTTTACTTTGGGAGTTACTGCTGGACGTTTAGCATGTTTTGAACTGCAGTCTGCTAGGCCCGAGAAAAGCACCGTAGGAGGTTCCAGGCATGTTCCCTCTTTCCAGGCAAAGGAAAAGGCTGAGGAGCCAAAGTGACAGGGTCTGCTCGTGTGTCCCTGTTAGGAGGTTTCAGACAAGCTATGCCTTTCAGGCCTAGCTTCTTTACTTTGGGAGTTATTGCTGGACGTTTAGCATGTTTTGAACTGCAGTCTGCTAGGGCCGAGAAAAAAGCACCGTAGGAGGTTCCAGGCATGTTCCCCTCTTTCCAGGCAAAGGAAAAGGCTGAGAGCCAAAGTGACAGGGTCTGCTCGTGTGTCCTGTTAGGAGGTTTCAGACAAGCTATGCCTTTCAGGCCTAGCTTCTTTACTTTGGGAGTTATTGCTGGACGTTTAGCATGTTTTGAACTGCAGTCTGCTAGGGCCGAGAAAAGCACCGTAGGAGGTTCCAGGCATGTTCCCTCTTTCCAGGCAAAGGAAAAGGCTGAGAGCCAAAGTGACAGGGTCTGCTCGTGTGTCCTGTTAGGAGGTTTCAGACAAGCTATGCCTTTCAGGCCTAGCTTCTTTACTTTGGGAGTTATTGCTGGACGTTTAGCATGTTTTGAACTGCAGTCTGCTAGGGCCGAGAAAAGCACCGTAGGAGGTTCCAGGCATGTTCCCTCTTTCCAGGCAAAGGAAAAGGCTGAGAGCCAAAGTGGACAGGGTCTGCTCGTGTGTCCTGTTAGGAGGTTTCAGACAAGCTATGCCTTTCAGGCCTAGCTTCTTTACTTTGGGAGTTATTGCTGGACGTTTAGCATGTTTTGAACTGCAGTCTGCTAGGGCCGAGAAAAGCACCGTAGGAGGTTCCAGGCATGTTCCCTCTTTCCAGGCAAAGGAAAAGGCTGAGAGCCAAAGTGACAGGGTCTGCTCGTGTGTCCTGTTAGGAGGTTTCAGACAAGCTATGCCTTTCAGGCCTAGCTTCTTTACTTTGGGAGTTATTGCTGGACGTTTAGCTGTTTTGAACTGCAGTCTGCTAGGGCCGAGAAAAGCACCGTAGGAGGTTCCAGGCATGTTCCCTCTTTCCAGGCAAAGGAAAAGGCTGAGAGCCAAAGTGACAGGGTCTGCTCGTGTGTCCTGTTAGGAGGTTTCAGACAAGCTATGCCTTTCAGGCCTAGCTTCTTTACTTTGGGAGTTATTGCTGGACGTTTAGCATGTTTTGAACTGCAGTCTGCTAGGGGCCGAGAAAAGCACCGTAGGAGGTTCCAGGCATGTTCCCTCTTTCCAGGCAAAGGAAAAGGCTGAGAGCCAAAGTGACAGGGTCTGCTCGTCTGTCCTGTTAGGAGGTTTCAGACAAGCTATGCCTTTCAGGCCTAGCTTCTTTACTTTGGGAGTTATTGCTGGACGTTTAGCATGTTTTGAACTGCAGTCTGCTAGGGCCGAGAAAAGCACCGTAGGAGGTTCCAGGCATGTTCCCTCTTTTCCCGGCAAAGGAAAAGGCTGAATGCCAAAGTGACAGGGTCTGCTCGTGTGTCCTGTTAGGAGGTTTCAGACAAGCTATGCCTTTCAGGCCTAGCTTCTTTACTTTGGGAGTTATTGCTGGACCGTTTAGCATGTTTTGAACTGCAGTCTGCTAGGGGCCGAGAAAAGCACCGTAGGAGGTTCCAGGCATGTTCCCTCTTTCCAGGCAAAGGAAAAGGCTGAGAGCCAAAGTGACAGGGTCTGCTCGTGTGTCCTGTTAGGAGGTTTCAGACAAGCTATGCCTTTCAGGCCTAGCTTCTTTACTTTGGGAGTTATTGCTGGACGTTTAGCGTGTTTTGAACTGCAGTCTGCTAGGGCCGAGAAAAGCACCGTAGGAGGTTCCAGGCATGTTCCCTCTTTCCAGGCAAAGGAAACGGCTGAGAGCCAAAGTGACAGGGTCTGCTCGTGTGTCCTGTTAGGAGGTTTCAGACAAGCTATGCCTTTCAGGCCTAGCTTCTTTACTTTGGGAGTTATTGCTGGACGTTTAGCATGTTTTGAACTGCAGTCTGCTAGGGCCGAGAAAAGCACCGTAGGAGGTTCCAGGCATGTTCCCTCTTTCCAGGCAAAGGAAAAGGCTGAGAGCCAAAGTGACAGGGTCTGCTCGTGTGTCCTGTTAGGAGGTTTCAGACAAGCTATGCCTTTCAGGCCTAGCTTCTTTACTTTGGGAGTTATTGCTGGACGTTTAGCATGTTTTGAACTGCAGTCTGCTAGGGCCGAGAAAAGCACCGTAGGAGGTTCCAGGCATGTTCCCTCTTTCCAGGCAAAGGAAAAGGCTGAGAGCCAAAGTGACAGGGTCTGCTCGTGTGTCCTGTTAGGAGGTTTCAGACAAGCTATGCCTTTCAGGCCTAGCTTCCTTTACTTTGGGAGTTATTGCTGGACGTTTAGCATGTTTTGAACTGCAGTCTGCTAGGGCCGAGAAAAGCACCGTAGGAGGTTCCAGGCATGTTCCCTCTTTCCAGGCAAAGGAAAAGGCTGAGAGCCAAAGTGACAGGGTCTGCTCGTGTGTCCTGTTAGGAGGTTTCAGACAAGCTATGCCTTTCAGGCCTAGCTTCTTTACTTTGGGAGTTATTGCTGGACGTTTAGCATGTTTTGAACTGCAGTCTGCTAGGGCCGAGAAAAGCACCGTAGGAGGTTCCAGGCATGTTCCCTCTTTCCAGGCAAAGGAAAAGGCTGAGAGCCAAAGTGACAGGGTCTGCTCGTGTGTCCTGTTAGGAGGTTTCAGACAAGCTATGCCTTTCAGGCCTAGCTTCTTTACTTTGGGAGTTATTGCTGGACGTTTAGCATGTTTTGAACTGCAGTCTGCTAGGGCCGAGAAAAGCACCGTAGGAGGTTCCAGGCATGTTCCCTCTTTCCAGGCAAAGGAAAAAGGCTGAGAGCCAAAGTGACAGGGTCTGCTCGTGTGTCCTGTTAGGAGGTTTCAGACAAGCTATGCCTTTCAGGCCTAGCTTCTTTACTTTGGGAGTTATTGCTGGACGTTTAGCATGTTTTGAACTGCAGTCTGCTAGGCCGAGAAAAGCACCGTAGGAGGTTCCAGGCATGTTCCCTCTTTCCCGGCAAAGGAAAAGGCTGAATGCCAAAGTGACAGGGTCTGCTCGTGTGTCCTGTTAGGAGGTTTCAGACAAGCTATGCCTTTCAGGCCTAGCTTCTTTACTTTGGGAGTTATTGCTGGACGTTTAGCATGTTTTGAACTGCAGTCTGCTAGGGCCGAGAAAAGCACCGTAGGAGGTTCCAGGCATGTTCCCTCTTTCCAGGCAAAGGAAAAGGCTGAGAGCCAAAGTGACAGGGTCTGCTCGTGTGTCCTGTTAGGAGGTTTCAGACAAGCTATGCCTTTCAGGCCTAGCTTCTTTACTTTGGGAGTTATTGCTGACGTTTAGCATGTTTTGAACTGCAGTCTGCTAGGGCCGAGAAAAGCACCGTAGGAGGTTCCAGGCATGTTCCCTCTTTCCAGGCAAAGGAAACGGCTTAGAGCCAAAGTGACAGGGGTCTGCTCGTGTGTCCTGTTAGGAGGTTTCAGACAAGCTATGCCTTTCAGGCCTAGCTTCTTTACTTTGGGAGTTATTGCTGGACGTTTAGCATGTTTTGAACTGCAGTCTGCTAGGGCCCGAGAAAAGCACCGTAGGAGGTTCCAGGCATGTTCCCTCTTTCCAGCAAAGGAAAAGGCTGAGAGCCAAAGTGACAGGGTCTGCTCGTGTGTCCTGTTAGGAGGTTTCAGACAAGCTATGCCTTTCAGGCCTAGCTTCTTTACTTTGGGAGTTATTGGCTGGACGTTTAGCATGTTTTGAACTGCAGTCTGCTAGGGCCGAGAAAAGCACCGTAGGAGGTTCCAGGCATGTTCCCTCTTTCCAGGCAAAGGAAAAGGCTGAGAGCCAAAGTGACAGGGTCTGCTCGTGTGTCCTGTTAGGAGGTTTCAGACAAGCTATGCCTTTCAGGCCTAGCTTCTTTACTTTGGGAGTTATTGCTGGACGTTTAGCATGTTTTGAACTGCAGTCTGCTAGGGCCGAGAAAAGCACCGTAGGAGGTTCCAGGCATGTTCCCCTCTTTCCAGGCAAAGGAAAAGGCTGAGAGCCAAAGTGACAGGGTCTGCTCGTGTGTCCTGTTAGGAGGTTTCAGACAAGCTATGCCTTTCAGGCCTAGCTTCTTTACTTTGGGAGTTATTGCTGGACGTTTAGCATGTTTTGAACTGCAGTGTGCTAGGGCCGAGAAAAGCACCGTAGGAGGTTCCAGGCATGTTCCCTCTTTCCCGGCAAAGGAAAAGGCTGAATGCCAAAGTGACAGGGTCTGCTCGTGTGTCCTGTTAGGAGGGTTTCAGACAAGCTATGCCTTCAGGCCTAGCTTCTTTACTTTGGGAGTTATTGCTGGACGTTTAGCATGTTTTGAACTGCAGTCTGCTAGGGCCGAGAAAAGCACCGTAGGAGGTTCCAGGCATGTTCCCTCTTTCCAGGCAAAGGAAAAGGCTGAGAGCCAAAGTGACAGGGTCTGCTCGTGTGTCCTGTTAGGAGGTTTCAGACAAGCTATGCCTTTCAGGCCTAGCTTCTTTACTTTGGGAGTTATTGCTGGACGTTTAGCATGTTTTGAACTGCAGTCTGCTAGGGCCGAGAAAGCACTGTAGGAGGTTCCAGGCAATGTTCCCTCTTTCCAGGCAAAGGAAACGGCTTAGAGCCAAAGTGACAGGGTCTGCTCGTGTGTCCTGTTAGGAGGTTTCAGACAAGCTATGCCTTTCAGGCCTAGCTTCTTTACTTTGGGAGTTATTGCTGGACGTTTAGCATGTTTTGAACTGCAGTCTGCTAGGGCCGAGAAAAGCACCGTAGGAGGTTCCAGGCATGTTCCCTCTTTCCAGGCAAAGGAAAAGGCTGAGAGCCAAAGTGACAGGGTCTGCTCGTGTGTCCTGTTAGAGGTTTCAGACAAGCTATGCCTTTCAGGCCTAGCTTCTTTACTTTGGGAGTTATTGCTGGACGTTTAGCATGTTTTGAACTGCAGTCTGCTAGGGCCGAGAAAAGCACCGTAGGAGGTTCCAGGCATGTTCCCTCTTTCCAGGCAAAGGAAAGGCTGAGAGCCAAAGTGACAGGGTCTGCTCGTGTGTCCTGTTAGTAGGTTTCAGACAAGCTATGCCTTTCAGGACTAGCTTCTTTACTTTGGGAGTTATTGCTGGACGTTTAGCATGTTTTGAACTGCAGTCTGCTAGGGCCGAGAAAAGCACCGTAGGAGGTTCCAGGCATGTTCCCCTCTTTCCAGGCAAAGGAAAAGGCTGAGAGCCCAAAGTGACAGGGTCTGCTCGTGTGTCCTGTTAGGAGGTTTCAGACAAGCTATGCCTTTCAGGCCTAGCTTCTTTACTTTGGGAGTTACTGCTGGACGTTTAGCATGTTTTGAACTGCAGTCTGCTAGGGCCGAGAAAAGCACCGTAGGAGGTTCCAGGCATGTTCCCTCTTTCCAGGCAAAGGAAAAGGCTGAGAGCCAAAGTGACAGGGTCTGCTCGTGTGTCCTGTTAGGAGGTTTCAGACAAGCTATGCCTTTCAGGCCTAGCTTCTTTACTTTGGGAGTTATTGCTGGACGTTTAGCATGTTTTGAACTGCAGTCTGCTAGGGCCGAGAAATGCACCGTAGGAGGTTCCAGGCATGTTCCCTCTTTCCAGGCAAAGGAAAAGGCTGAGAGCCAAAGTGACAGGGTCTGCTCGTGTGTCCTGTTAGGAGGTTTCAGACAAGCTATGCCTTTCAGGCCTAGCTTCTTTACTTTGGGAGTTATTGCTGGATGTTTAGCATGTTTTGAACTGCAGTCTGCTAGGGCCGAGAAAAGCACCGTAGGAGGTTCCAGGCATGTTCCCTCTTTCCAGGCAAAGGAAAAGGCTGAGAGCCAAAGTGACAGGGTCTGCTCGTGTGTCCTGTTAGGAGGTTTCAGACAAGCTATGCCTTTCAGGCCTAGCTTCTTTACTTTTGGGAGTTATTGCTGGACGTTTAGCATGTTTTGAACTGCAGTCTGCTAGGGCCGAGAAATGCACCGTAGGAGGTTCCAGGCATGTTCCCTCTTTCCAGGCAAAGGAAAAGGCTGAGAGCCAAAGTGACAGGGTCTGCTCGTGTGTCCTGTTAGGAGGTTTCAGACAAGCTATGCCTTTCAGGCCTAGCTTCTTTACTTTGGGAGTTATTGCTGGACGTTTAGCATGTTTTGAACTGCAGTCCTGCTAGGGCCGAGAAAAGCACCGTAGGAGGTTCCAGGCATGTTCCCTCTTTCCAGGCAAAGGAAACGGCTGAGAGCCAAAGTGACAGGGTCTGCTCGTGTGTCCTGTTAGGAGGTTTCAGACAAGCTATGCCTTTCAGGCCTAGCTTCTTACTTTGGGAGTTATTGCTGGACGTTTAGCATGTTTGAACTGCAGTCCTGCTAGGGCCGAGAAAAGCACCGTAGAGGTTCCAGGCATGTTCCCTCTTTCCAGGCAAAGGAAAAGGCTGAGAGCCAAAGTGACAGGGTCTGCTCGTGTGTCCTGTTAGGAGGTTTCAGACAAGCTATGCCTTTCAGGCCTAGCTTCTTTACTTTGGGAGTTATTGCTGGACGTTTAGCATGTTTTGAACTGCAGTCTGCCTAGGGCCGAGAAAAGCATCCGTAGGAGGTTCCAGGCATGTTCCCTCTTTCCAGGCAAAGGAAAAGGCTGAGAGCCAAAGTGGACAGGGTCTGCTCGTGTGTCCTGTTAGGAGGTTTCAGACAAGCTATGCCTTTCAGGCCTAGCTTCTTTACTTTGGGAGTTATTGCTGGACGTTTAGCATGTTTTGACTGCAGTCTGCTAGGGCCGAGAAAAGCACCGTAGGAGGTTCCAGGCATGTTCCCTCTTTCCAGGCAAGGAAAAGGCTGAGAGCCAAAGTGACAGGGTCTGCTCGTGTGTCCTGTTAGGAGGTTTCAGACAAGCTATGCCTTTCAGGCCTAGCTTCTTTACTTTGGGAGTTATTGCTGGACGTTTAGCATGTTTTGAACTGCAGTCTGCTAGGGCCGAGAAAAGCACCGTAGGAGGTTCCAGGCATGTTCCCTCTTTCCAGGCAAAGGAAAAGGCTGAGAGCCAAAGTGACAGGGTCTGCTCGTGTGTCCTGTTAGGAGGTTTCAGACAAGCTATGCCTTTCAGGCCTAGCTTCTTTACTTTGGGAGTTATTGCTGGACGTTTAGCATGTTTTGAACTGCAGTCTGCTAGGGCCGAGAAAAGCACCGTAGGAGGTTCCAGGCATGTTCCCTCTTTCCCAGGCAAAGGAAAAGGCTGAGAGCCAAAGTGACAGGGTCTGCTCGTGTGTCCTGTTAGGAGGTTTCAGACAAGCTATGCCTTTCAGGCCTAGCTTCTTTACTTTGGGAGTTATTGCTGGACGTTTAGCATGTTTTGAACTGCAGTCTGCTAGGGCCGAGAAAAGCACCGTAGGAGGTTCCAGGCATGTTCCCTCTTTCCAGGCAAAGGAAAAGGCTGAGAGCCAAAGTGACAGGGTCTGCTCGTGTGTCCTGTTAGGAGGTTTCAGACAAGCTATGCCTTTCAGGCCTAGCTTCTTTACTTTGGGAGTTATTGCTGGACGTTTAGCATGTTTTGAACTGCAGTCTGCTAGGGCCGAGAAAAGCACCGTAGGAGGGTTCCAGGCATGTTCCCTCTTTCCAGGCAAAGGAAAAGGCTGAGAGCCAAAGTGACAGGGTCTGCTCGTGTGTCCTGTTAGGAGGTTTCAGACAAGCTATGCCTTTCAGGCCTAGCTTCTTTACTCTTGGGAGTTATTGCTGGACGTTTAGCATGTTTTGAACTGCAGTCTGCTAGGGCCGAGAAAAGCACCGTAGGAGGTTCCAGGCATGTTCCCTCTTTCCAGGCAAAGGAAAAGGCTGAGAGCCAAAGTGACAGGGTCTGCTCGTGTGTCCTGTTAGGAGGTTTCAGACAAGCTATGCCTTTCAGGCCTAGCTTCTTTACTTTGGGAGTTATTGCTGGACGTTTAGCATGTTTTGAACTGCAGTCTGCTAGGGCCGAGAAAAGCACCGTAGGAGGTTCCAGGCATGTTCCCTCTTTCCAGGCAAAGGAAAAGGCTGAGAGCCAAAGTGACAGGGTCTGCTCGTGTGTCCTGTTAGGAGGTTTCAGACAAGCTATGCCTTTCAGGCCTAGCTTCTTTACTTTGGGAGTTATTGCTGGACGTTTAGCATGTTTTGAACTGCAGTCTGCTAGGGCCGAGAAAAGCACCGTAGGAGGTTCCAGGCATGTTCCCTCTTTCCAGGCAAAGGAAAAGGCTGAGAGCCAAAGTGACAGGGTCTGCTCGTCTGTCCTGTTAGGAGGTTTCAGACAAGCTATGCCTTTCAGGCCTAGCTTCTTTACTTTGGGAGTTATTGCTGGACGTTTAGCATGTTTTGAACTGCAGTCTGCTAGGGCCGAGAAAAGCACCGTAGGAGGTTCCAGGCATGTTCCCTCTTTCCCGGCAAAGGAAAAGGCTGAATGCCAAAGTGACAGGGTCTGCTCGTGTGTCCTGTTAGGAGGTTTCAGACAAGCTATGCCTTTCAGGCCTAGCTTCTTTACTTTGGGAGTTATTGCTGGACGTTTAGCATGTTTTGAACTGCAGTCTGCTAGGGCCGAGAAAAGCACCGTAGGAGGTTCCAGGCATGTTCCCTCTTTCCAGGCAAAGGAAAAGGCTGAGAGCCAAAGTGACAGGGTCTGCTCGTGTGTCCTGTTAGGAGGTTTCAGACAAGCTATGCCTTTCAGGCCTAGCTTCTTTACTTTGGGAGTTATTGCTGACGTTTAGCGTGTTTTGAACTGCAGTCTGCTAGGGCCGAGAAAAGCACCGTAGGAGGTTCCAGGCATGTTCCCTCTTTCCAGGCAAAGGAAACGGCTGAGAGCCAAAGTGACAGGGTCTGCTCGTGTGTCCTGTTAGGAGGTTTCAGACAAGCTATGCCTTTCAGGCCTAGCTTCTTTACTTTGGGAGTTATTGCTGGACGTTTAGCATGTTTTGAACTGCAGTCTGCTAGGGCCGAGAAAAGCACCGTAGGAGGTTCCAGGCATGTTCCCTCTTTCCAGGCAAAGGAAAAGGCTGAGAGCCAAAGTGACAGGGTCTGCTCGTGTGTCCTGTTAGGAGGTTTCAGACAAGCTATGCCTTTCAGGCCTAGCTTCTTTACTTTGGGAGTTATTGCTGGACGTTTAGCATGTTTTGAACTGCAGTCTGCTAGGGCCGAGAAAAGCACCGTAGGAGGTTCCAGGCATGTTCCCTCTTTCCAGGCAAAGGAAAAGGCTGAGAGCCAAAGTGACAGGGTCTGCTCGTGTGTCCTGTTAGGAGGTTTCAGACAAGCTATGCCTTTCAGGCCTAGCTTCTTTACTTTGGGAGTTATTGCTGGACGTTTAGCATGTTTTGAACTGCAGTCTGCTAGGGCCGAGAAAAGCACCGTAGGAGGTTCCAGGCATGTTCCCTCTTTCCCGGCAAAGGAAAAGGCTGAATGCCAAAGTGACAGGGTCTGCTCGTGTGTCCTGTTAGGAGGTTTCAGACAAGCTTATGCCTTTCAGGCCTAGCTTCTTTACTTTGGGAGTTATTGCTGGACGTTTAGCATGTTTTGAACTGCAGTCTGCTAGGGCCGAGAAAAGCACCGTAGGAGGTTCCAGGCATGTTCCCTCTTTCCAGGCAAAGGAAAAGGCTGAGAGCCAAAGTGACAGGGGTCTGCTCGTGTGTCCTGTTAGGAGGTTCAGACAAGCTATGCCTTTCAGGCCTAGCTTCTTTACTTTGGGAGTTATTGCTGGACGTTTAGCATGTTTTGAACTGCAGTCTGCTAGGGCCGAGAAAAGCACGTAGGAGGTTCCAGGCATGTTCCCTCTTTCCAGGCAAAGGAAACGGCTTAGAGCCAAAGTGACAGGGTCTGCTCGTGTGTCCTGTTAGGAGGTTTCAGACAAGCTATGCCTTTCAGGCCTAGCTTCTTTACTTTGGGAGTTATTGCTGGACGTTTAGCATGTTTTGAACTGCAGTCTGCTAGGGCCGAGAAAAGCACCGTAGGAGGTTCCAGGCATGTTCCCTCTTTCCAGGCAAAGGAAAGGCTGAGAGCCAAAGTGACAGGGTCTGCTCGTGTGTCCTGTTAGGAGGTTTCAGACAAGCTATGCCTTTCAGGCCTAGCTTCTTTACTTTGGGAGTTATTGCTGGACGTTTAGCATGTTTTGAACTGCAGTCTGCTAGGGCCGAGAAAAGCACCGTAGGAGGTTCCAGGCATGTTCCCTCTTTCCAGGCAAAGGAAAAGGCTGAGAGCCAAAGTGACAGGGTCTGCTCGTGTGTCCTGTTAGTAGGTTTCAGACAAGCTATGCCTTTCAGGACTAGCTTCTTTACTTTGGGAGTTATTGCTGGACGTTTAGCATGTTTTGAACTGCAGTCTGCTAGGGCCGAGAAAAGCACCGTAGGAGGTTCCAGGCATGTTCCCTCTTTCCAGGCAAAGGAAAAGGCTGAGAGCCAAAGTGACAGGGTCTGCTCGTGTGTCCTGTTAGGAGGTTTCAGACAAGCTATGCCTTTCAGGCCTAGCTTCTTTACTTTGGGAGTTATTGCTGGACGTTTAGCATGTTTTGAACTGCAGTCCGCTAGGGCCGAGAAAAGCACCGTAGGAGGTTCCAGGCATGTTCCCTCTTTCCAGGCAAAGGAAAAGGCTGAGAGCCAAAGTGACAGGGTCTGCTCGTGTGTCCTGTTAGGAGGTTTCAGACAAGCTATGCCTTTCAGGCCTAGCTTCTTTACTTTGGGAGTTATTGCTGGACGTTTAGCATGTTTTGAACTGCAGTCTGCTAGGGCCGAGAAAAGCACCGTAGGAGGTTCCAGGCATGTTCCCTCTTTCCAGGCAAAGGAAAAGGCTGAGAGCCAAAGTGACAGGGTCTGCTCGTGTGTCCTGTTAGGAGGTTTCAGACAAGCTATGCCTTTCAGGCCTAGCTTCTTTACTTTGGGAGTTATTGCTGGACGTTTAGCATGTTTTGAACTGCAGTCTGCTAGGGCCGAGAAAAGCACCGTAGGAGGTTCCAGGCATGTTCCCTCTTTCCAGGCAAAGGAAAAGGCTGAGAGCCAAAGTGACAGGGTCTGCTCGTGTGTCCTGTTAGGAGGTTTCAGACAAGCTATGCCTTTCAGGCCTAGCTTCTTTACTTTGGGAGTTATTGCTGGACGTTTAGCATGTTTTGAACTGCAGTCTGCTAGGGCCGAGAAAAGCACCGTAGGAGGTTCCAGGCATGTTCCCTCTTTCCAGGCAAAGGAAAAGGCTGAGAGCCAAAGTGACAGGGTCTGCTCGTGTGTCCTGTTAGGAGGTTTCAGACAAGCTATGCCTTTCAGGCCTAGCTTCTTTACTTTGGGAGTTATTGCTGGACGTTTAGCATGTTTTGAACTGCAGTCTGCTAGGGCCGAGAAAAGCACCGTAGGAGGTTCCAGGCATGTTCCCTCTTTCCAGGCAAAGGAAAAGGCTGAGAGCCAAAGTGACAGGGTCTGCTCGTGTGTCCTGTTAGGAGGTTTCAGACAAGCTATGCCTTTCAGGCCTAGCTTCTTTACTTTGGGAGTTATTGCTGGACGTTTAGCATGTTTTGAACTGCAGTCTGCTAGGGCCCGAGAAAAGCACCGTAGGAGGTTCCAGGCATGTTCCCTCTTTCCGGCAAAGGAAAAGGCTGAAAGCCAAAGTGACAGGGTCTGCTCGTGTGTCCTGTTAGGAGGTTTCAGACAAGCTATGCCTTTCAGGCCTAGCTTCTTTACTTTGGGAGTTATTGCTGGACGTTTAGCATGTTTTGAACTGCAGTCTGCTAGGGCCGAGAAAAGCACCGTAGGAGGTTCCAGGCATGTTCCCTCTTTCCAGGCAAAGGAAAAGGCTGAGAGCCAAAGTGACAGGGTCTGCTCGTGTGTCCTGTTAGGAGGTTTCAGACAAGCTATGCCTTTCAGGCCTAGCTTCTTTACTTTGGGAGTTATTGCCTGGACGTTTAGCATGTTTTGAACTGCAGTCTGCTAGGGCCGAGAAAAGCACCGTAGGAGGTTCCAGGCATGTTCCCTCTTTCCAGGCAAAGGAAAAGGCTGAGAGCCAAAGTGACAGGGTCTGCTCGTGTGTCCTGTTAGTAGGTTTCAGACAAGCTATGCCTTTCAGGACTAGCTTCTTTACTTTGGGAGTTATTGCTGGACGTTTAGCATGTTTTTGAACTGCAGTCTGCTAGGGCCGAGAAAAGCACCGTAGGAGGTTCCAGGCATGTTCCCTCTTTTCCAGGCAAAGGAAAAGGCTGAGAGCCAAAGTGACAGGGTCTGCTCGTGTGTCCTGTTAGGAGGTTTCAGACAAGCTATGCCTTTCAGGCCTAGCTTCTTTACTTTGGGAGTTACTGCTGGACGTTTTAGCATGTTTTGAACTGCAGTCTGCTAGGGCCGAGAAAAGCACCGTAGGAGGTTCCAGGCATGTTCCCTCTTTCCAGGCAAAGGAAAAGGCTGAGAGCCCAAAGTGACAGGGTCTGCTCGTGTGTCCTGTTAGGAGGTTTCAGACAAGCTATGCCTTTCAGGCCTAGCTTCTTTACTTTGGGAGTTATTGCTGGACGTTTAGCATGTTTTGAACTGCAGTCTGCTAGGGCCGAGAAATGCACCGTAGGAGGTTCCAGGCATGTTCCCTCTTTCCAGGCAAAGGAAAAGGCTGAGAGCCAAAGTGACAGGGTCCTGCTCGTGTGTCCTGTTAGGAGGTTTCAGACAAGACTATGCCTTTCAGGCCTAGCTTCTTTACTTTGGGAGTTATTGCTGGATGTTTAGCATGTTTTGAACTGCAGTCTGCTAGGGCCGAGAAAGGCACCGTAGGAGGTCCAGGCATGTTCCCTCTTTCCAGGCAAAGGAAAAGGCTGAGAGCCAAAGTGACAGGGTCTGCTCGTGTGTCCTGTTAGGAGGGTTTCAGACAAGCTATGCCTTTCAGGCCTAGCTTCTTTACTTTGGGAGTTATTGCTGGACGTTTAGCATGTTTTGAACTGCAGTCTGCTAGGGCCGAGAAATGCACCGTAGGAGGTTCCAGGCATGTTCCCTCTTTCCAGGCAAAGGAAAAGGCTGAGAGCCAAAGTGACAGGGTCTGCTCGTGTGTCCTGTTAGGAGGTTTCAGACAAGCTATGCCTTTCAGGCCTAGCTTCTTTACTTTGGGAGTTACTGCTGGACCTTTAGCATGTTTTTGAACTGCAATCTGCTAGGGCGAGAAAAGCACCGTAGGAGGTTCCAGGCATGTTCCCTCTTTCCAGGCAAAGGAAACGGCTGAGAGCCAAAGTGACAGGGTCTGCTCGTGTGTCCTGTTAGGAGGTTTCAGACAAGCTATGCCTTTCAGGGCCTAGCTTCTTTACTTTGGGAGTTATGCAGGACGTTTAGCATGTTTTGAACTGCAGTCTGCTAGGGCCGAGAAAAGCACCGTAGGAGGTTCCAGGCATGTTCCCTCTTTCCAGGCAAAGGAAAAGGCTGAGAGCCAAAGTGACAGGTCTGCTCGTGTGTCCTGTTAGGAGGTTTCAGACAAGCTATGCCTTTCAGGCCTAGCTTCTTTACTTTGGGAGTTATTGCTGGACCGTTTAGCATGTTTTGAACTGCAGTCTGCTAGGGCCGAGAAAAGCACCGTAGGAGGTTCCAGGCATGTTCCCCTCTTTCCAGGCAAAGGAAAAGGCTGAGAGCCAAAGTGACGGTCTGCTCGTGTGTCCTGGTTAGGAGGTTTCAGACAAGCTATGCCTTTCAGGCCTAGCTTCTTTACTTTGGGAGTTATTGCTGGACGTTTAGCATGTTTTGAACTGCAGTCTGCTAGGGCCGAGAAAGCACCGTAGGAGGTTCCAGGCATGTTCCCTCTTTCCAGGCAAAGGAAAAAGGCTGAGAGCCAAAGTGACAGGGTCTGCTCGTGTGTCCTGTTAGGAGGTTTCAGACAAGCTATGCCTTTCAGGCCTAGCTTCTTTACTTTGGGAGTTACTGCTGGACGTTTAGCATGTTTTGAACTGCAGTCTGCTAGGGCCGAGAAAAGCACCGTAGGAGGTTCCAGGCATGTTCCCTCTTTCCAGGCAAAGGAAAAGGCTGAGAGCCAAAGTGACAGGGTCTGCTGGTGTGTCCTGTTAGGAGGTTCAGACAAGCTATGCCTTTCAGGCCTAGCTTCTTTACTTTGGGAGTTATTGCTGGACGTTTAGCATGTTTTGAACTGCAGTCTGCTAGGGCCGAGAAATGCACCGTAGGAGGTTCCAGGCATGTTCCCTCTTTCCAGGCAAAGGAAAAGGCTGAGAGCCAAAGTGACAGGGTCTGCTCGTGTGTCCTGTTAGGAGGTTTCAGACAAGCTATGCCTTTCAGGCCTAGCTTCTTTACTTTGGGAGTTATTGCTGGACGTTTAGCATGTTTTGAACTGCAGTCTGCTAGGGCCGAGAAAAGCACCGTAGGAGGTTCCAGGCATGTTCCCTCTTTCCAGGCAAAGGAAAAGGCTGAGAGCCAAAGTGACAGGGTCTGCTCGTGTGTCCTGTTAGGAGGTTTCAGACAAGCTATGCCTTTCAGGCCTAGCTTATTTACTTTGGGAGTTATTGCTGGATGTTTAGCATGTTTTGAACTGCAGTCTGCTAGGGCCGAGAAAAGCACCGTAGGAGGTTCCAGGCATGTTCCCTCTTTCCAGGCAAAGGAAAAGGC
Source organism: Rallus limicola (assembly GCA_022605955.1). Classification (NCBI taxonomy): domain Eukaryota; kingdom Metazoa; phylum Chordata; class Aves; order Gruiformes; family Rallidae; genus Rallus; species Rallus limicola. Next base: position 64,843 of record JAKCOZ010000441.1, read on the forward strand.
TGAGAGCCAAAGTGACAGGGTCTGCTCGTGTGTCCTGTTAGGAGGTTTCAGACGAGCTATGCCTTTCAGTCCTAGCTTCTTTACTTTGGGAGTTATTGCTGGACGTTTAGCATGTTTTGAACTGCAGTCTGCTAGGGCCGAGAAAAGCACCGTAGGAGGTTCCAGGCATGTTCCCTCTTTCCAGGCAAAGGAAAAGGCTGAGAGCCAAAGTAACAGGGTCTGCTCGTGTGTCCTGTTAGGAGGTTTCAGACAAGCTATGCCTTTCAGGCCTAGCTTCTTTACTTTGGGAGTTATTGCTGGACGTTTAGCATGTTTTGAACTGCAGTCTGCTAGGGCCGAGAAAAGCACCGTAGGAGGTTCCAGGCATGTTCCCTCTTTCCAGGCAAAGGAAAAGGCTGAGAGCCAAAGTGACAGGGTCTGCTCGCGTGTCCTGTTAGGAGGTTTCAGACAAGCTATGCCTTTCAGGCCTAGCTTCTTTACTTTGGGAGTTATTGCTGGACGTTTAGCATGTTTTGAACTGCAATCTGCTAGGGCCGAGAAAAGCACCGTAGGAGGTTCCAGGCATGTTCCCTCTTTCCAGGCAAAGGAAAAGGCTGAGAGCCAAAGTGACAGGGTCTGCTGGTGTGTCCTGTTAGGAGGTTTCAGACAAGCTATGCCTTTCAGGCCTAGCTTCTTTACTTTGGGAGTTATTGCTGGACGTTTAGCATGTTTTGAACTGCAGTCTGCTAGGGCCGAGAAATGCACCGTAGGAGGTTCCAGGCATGTTCCCTCTTTCCAGGCAAAGGAAAAGGCTGAGAGCCAAAGTGACAGGGTCTGCTCGTGTGTCCTGTTAGGAGGTTTCAGACAAGCTATGCCTTTCAGGCCTAGCTTCTTTACTTTGGGAGTTATTGCTGGACGTTTAGCATGTTTTGAACTGCAGTCTGCTAGGGCCGAGAAAAGCACCGTAGGAGGTTCCAGGCATGTTCCCTCTTTCCAGGCAAAGGAAAAGGCTGAGAGCCAAAGTGACAGGGTCTGCTCGTGTGTCCTGTTAGGAGGTTTCAGACAAGCTATGCCTTTCAGGCCTAGCTTCTTTACTTTGGGAGTTATTGCTGGATGTTTAGCATGTTTTGAACTGCAGTCTGCTAGGGCCGAGAAAAGCACCGTAGGAGGTTCCAGGCATGTTCCCTCTTTCCAGGCAAAGGAAAAGGCTGAGAGCCAAAGTGACAGGGTCTGCTCGTGTGTCCTGTTAGGAGGTTTCAGACGAGCTATGCCTTTCAGGCCTAGCTTCTTTACTTTGGGACTTATTGCTGGACGTTTAGCATGTTTTGAACTGCAGTCTGCTAGGGCCGAGAAAAGCACCGTAGGAGGTTCCAGGCATGTTCCCTCTTTCCAGGCAAAGGAAAAGGCTGAGAGCCAAAGTAACAGGGTCTTCTCATGTGTCCTGTTAGGAGGTTTCAGACAAGCTATGCCTTTCAGGCCTAGCTTCTTTACTTTGGGAGTTATTGCTGGACGTTTAGCATGTTTTGAACTGCAGTCTGCTAGGGCCGAGAAAAGCACCGTAGGAGGTTCCAGGCATGTTCCCTCTTTCCAGGCAAAGGAAAAGGCTGAGAGCCAAAGTGACAGGGTCTGCTCGTGTGTCCTGTTAGGAGGTTTCAGACAAGCTATGCCTTTCAGGCCTAGCTTCTTTACTTTGGGAGTTATTGCTGGACGTTTAGCATGTTTTGAACTGCAATCTGCTAGGGCCGAGAAAAGCACTGTAGGAGGTTCCAGGCATGTTCCCTCTTTCCAGGCAAAGGAAACGGCTTAGAGCCAAAGTGACAGGGTCTGCTCGTGTGTCCTGTTAGGAGGTTTCAGACAAGCTATGCCTTTCAGGCCTAGCTTCTTTACTTTGGGAGTTATTGCTGGACGTTTAGCATGTTTTGAACTGCAGTCTGCTAGGGCCGAGAAAAGCACCGTAGGAGGTTCCAGGCATGTTCCCTCTTTCCAGGCAAAGGAAAAGGCTGAGAGCCAAAGTGACAGGGTCTGCTCGTGTGTCCTGTTAGGAGGTTTCAGACAAGCTATGCCTTTCAGGCCTAGCTTCTTTACTTTGGGAGTTATTGCTGGACGTTTAGCATGTTTTGAACTGCAGTCTGCTAGGGCCGAGAAAAGCACCGTAGGAGGTTCCAGGCATGTTCCCTCTTTCCAGGCAAAGGAAAAGGCTGAGAGCCAAAGTGACAGGGTCTGCTCGTGTGTCCTGTTAGGAGGTTTCAGACAAGCTATGCCTTTCAGGCCTAGCTTCTTTACTTTGGGAGTTATTGCTGGACGTTTAGCATGTTTTGAACTGCAGTCTGCTAGGGCCGAGAAAAGCACCGTAGGAGGTTCCAGGCATGTTCCCTCTTTCCAGGCAAAGGAAAAGGCTGAGAGCCAAAGTGACAGGGTCTGCTCGTGTGTCCTGTTAGGAGGTTTCAGACAAGCTATGCCTTTCAGGCCTAGCTTCTTTACTTTGGGAGTTACTGCTGGACGTTTAGCATGTTTTGAACTGCAGTCTGCTAGGGCCGAGAAAAGCACCGTAGGAGGTTCCAGGCATGTTCCCTCTTTCCAGGCAAAGGAAAAGGCTGAGAGCCAAAGTGACAGGGTCTGCTCGTGTGTCCTGTTAGGAGGTTTCAGACAAGCTATGCCTTTCAGGCCTAGCTTCTTTACTTTGGGAGTTACTGCTGGACGTTTAGCATGTTTTGAACTGCAGTCTGCTAGGGCCGAGAAAAGCACCGTAGGAGGTTCCAGGCATGTTCCCTCTTTCCAGGCAAAGGAAAAGGCTGAGAGCCAAAGTGACAGGGTCTGCTGGTGTGTCCTGTTAGGAGGTTTCAGACAAGCTATGCCTTTCAGGCCTAGCTTCTTTACTTTGGGAGTTATTGCTGGACGTTTAGCATGTTTTGAACTGCAGTCTGCTAGGGCCGAGAAAAGCACCGTAGGAGGTTCCAGGCATGTTCCCTCTTTCCAGGCAAAGGAAAAGGCTGAGAGCCAAAGTGACAGGGTCTGCTCGTGTGTCCTGTTAGGAGGTTTCAGACAAGCTATGCCTTTCAGGCCTAGCTTCTTTACTTTGGGAGTTACTGCTGGACGTTTAGCATGTTTTGAACTGCAGTCTGCTAGGGCCGAGAAAAGCACCGTAGGAGGTTCCAGGCATGTTCCCTCTTTCCAGGCAAAGGAAAAGGCTGAGAGCCAAAGTGACAGGGTCTGCTCGTGTGTCCTGTTAGGAGGTTTCAGACAAGCTATGCCTTTCAGGCCTAGCTTCTTTACTTTGGGAGTTATTGCTGGACGTTTAGCATGTTTTGAACTGCAGTCTGCTAGGGCCGAGAAAAGCACCGTAGGAGGTTCCAGGCATGTTCCCTCTTTCCAGGCAAAGGAAAAGGCTGAGAGCCAAAGTGACAGGGTCTGCTCGTGTGTCCTGTTAGGAGGTTTCAGACAAGCTATGCCTTTCAGGCCTAGCTTCTTTACTTTGGGAGTTATTGCTGGACGTTTAGCATGTTTTGAACTGCAGTCTGCTAGGGCCGAGAAAAGCACCGTAGGAGGTTCCAGGCATGTTCCCTCTTTCCAGGCAAAGGAAAAGGCTGAGAGCCAAAGTGACAGGGTCTGCTCGTGTGTCCTGTTAGGAGGTTTCAGACAAGCTATGCCTTTCAGGCCTAGCTTCTTTACTTTGGGAGTTATTGCTGGATGTTTAGCATGTTTTGAACTGCAGTCTGCTAGGGCCGAGAAAAGCACCGTAGGAGGTTCCAGGCATGTTCCCTCTTTCCAGGCAAAGGAAAAGGCTGAGAGCCAAAGTGACAGGGTCTGCTCGTGTGTCCTGTTAGGAGGTTTCAGACGAGCTATGCCTTTCAGGCCTAGCTTCTTTACTTTGGGAGTTATTGCTGGACGTTTAGCATGTTTTGAACTGCAGTCTGCTAGGGCCGAGAAAAGCACCGTAGGAGGTTCCAGGCATGTTCCCTCTTTCCAGGCAAAGGAAAAGGCTGAGAGCCAAAGTAACAGGGTCTGCTCGTGTGTCCTGTTAGGAGGTTTCAGACAAGCTATGCCTTTCAGGCCTAGCTTCTTTACTTTGGGAGTTATTGCTGGACGTTTAGCATGTTTTGAACTGCAGTCTGCTAGGGCCGAGAAAAGCACCGTAGGAGGTTCCAGGCATGTTCCCTCTTTCCAGGCAAAGGAAAAGGCTGAGAGCCAAAGTGACAGGGTCTGCTCGTGTGTCCTGTTAGGAGGTTTCAGACAAGCTATGCCTTTCAGGCCTAGCTTCTTTACTTTGGGAGTTATTGCTGGACGTTTAGCATGTTTTGAACTGCAATCTGCTAGGGCCGAGAAAAGCACTGTAGGAGGTTCCAGGCATGTTCCCTCTTTCCAGGCAAAGGAAACGGCTTAGAGCCAAAGTGACAGGGTCTGCTCGTGTGTCCTGTTAGGAGGTTTCAGACAAGCTATTCCTTTCAGGCCTAGCTTCTTTACTTTGGGAGTTATTGCTGGACGTTTAGCATGTTTTGAACTGCAGTCTGCTAGGGCCGAGAAAAGCACCGTAGGAGGTTCCAGGCATGTTCCCTCTTTCCAGGCAAAGGAAAAGGCTGAGAGCCAAAGTGACAGGGTCTGCTCGTGTGTCCTGTTAGGAGGTTTCAGACAAGCTATGCCTTTCAGGCCTAGCTTCTTTACTTTGGGAGTTATTGCTGGACGTTTAGCATGTTTTGAACTGCAGTCTGCTAGGGCCGAGAAAAGCACCGTAGGAGGTTCCAGGCATGTTCCCTCTTTCCAGGCAAAGGAAAAGGCTGAGAGCCAAAGTGACAGGGTCTGCTCGTGTGTCCTGTTAGGAGGTTTCAGACAAGCTATGCCTTTCAGGCCTAGCTTCTTTACTTTGGGAGTTATTGCTGGACGTTTAGCATGTTTTGAACTGCAGTCTGCTAGGGCCGAGAAAAGCACCGTAGGAGGTTCCAGGCATGTTCCCTCTTTCCAGGCAAAGGAAAAGGCTGAGAGCCAAAGTGACAGGGTCTGCTCGTGTGTCCTGTTAGGAGGTTTCAGACAAGCTATGCCTTTCAGGCCTAGCTTCTTTACTTTGGGAGTTACTGCTGGACGTTTTGCATGTTTTGAACTGCAGTCTGCTAGGGCCGAGAAAAGCACCGTAGGAGGTTCCAGGCATGTTCCCTCTTTCCAGGCAAAGGAAAAGGCTGAGAGCCAAAGTGACAGGGTCTGCTCGTGTGTCCTGTTAGGAGGTTTCAGACAAGCTATGCCTTTCAGGCCTAGCTTCTTTACTTTGGGAGTTACTGCTGGACGTTTAGCATGTTTTGAACTGCAGTCTGCTAGGGCCGAGAAAAGCACCGTAGGAGGTTCCAGGCATGTTCCCTCTTTCCAGGCAAAGGAAAAGGCTGAGAGCCAAAGTGACAGGGTCTGCTCGTGTGTCCTGTTAGGAGGTTTCAGACAAGCTATGCCTTTCAGGCCTAGGTTCTTTACTTTGGGAGTTATTGCTGGACGTTTAGCATGTTTTGAACTGCAGTCTGCTAGGGCCGAGAAAAGCACCGTAGGAGGTTCCAGGCATGTTCCCTCTTTCCAGGCAAAGGAAAAGGCTGAGAGCCAAAGTGACAGGGTCTGCTCGTGTGTCCTGTTAGGAGGTTTCAGACAAGCTATGCCTTTCAGGCCTAGCTTCTTTACTTTGGGAGTTACTGCTGGACGTTTAGCATGTTTTGAACTGCAGTCTGCTAGGGCCGAGAAAAGCACCGTAGGAGGTTCCAGGCATGTTCCCTCTTTCCAGGCAAAGGAAAAGGCTGAGAGCCAAAGTGACAGGGTCTGCTCGTGTGTCCTGTTAGGAGGTTTCAGACAAGCTATGCCTTTCAGGCCTAGCTTCTTTACTTTGGGAGTTATTGCTGGACGTTTAGCATGTTTTGAACTGCAGTCTGCTAGGGCCGAGAAAAGCACCGTAGGAGGTTCCAGGCATGTTCCCTCTTTCCAGGCAAAGGAAAAGGCTGAGAGCCAAAGTGACAGGGTCTGCTCGTGTGTCCTGTTAGGAGGTTTCAGACAAGCTATGCCTTTCAGGCCTAGCTTCTTTACTTTGGGAGTTATTGCTGGACGTTTAGCATGTTTTGAACTGCAGTCTGCTAGGGCCGAGAAAAGCACCGTAGGAGGTTCCAGGCATGTTCCCTCTTTCCAGGCAAAGGAAAAGGCTGAGAGCCAAAGTGACAGGGTCTGCTCGTGTGTCCTGTTAGGAGGTTTCAGACAAGCTATGCCTTTCAGGACTAGCTTCTTTACTTTGGGAGTTATTGCTGGACGTTTTGCATGTTTTGAACTGCAGTCTGCTAGGGCCGAGAAAAGCACCGTAGGAGGTTCCAGGCATGTTCCCTCTTTCCAGGCAAAGGAAAAGGCTGAGAGCCAAAGTGACAGGGTCTGCTCGTGTGTCCTGTTAGGAGGTTTCAGACAAGCTATGCCTTTCAGGCCTAGCTTCTTTACTTTGGGAGTTATTGCTGGACGTTTAGCATGTTTTGAACTGCAGTCTGCTAGGGCCGAGAAAAGCACCGTAGGAGGTTCCAGGCATGTTCCCTCTTTCCAGGCAAAGGAAAAGGCTGAGAGCCAAAGTGACAGGGTCTGCTCGTGTGTCCTGTTAGGAGGTTTCAGACAAGCTATGCCTTTCAGGCCTAGCTTCTTTACTTTGGGAGTTATTGCTGGACGTTTAGCATGTTTTGAACTGCAGTCTGCTAGGGCCGAGAAAAGCACCGTAGGAGGTTCCAGGCATGTTCCCTCTTTCCAGGCAAAGGAAAAGGCTGAGAGCCAAAGTGACAGGGTCTGCTCGTGTGTCCTGTTAGGAGGTTTCAGACAAGCTATGCCTTTCAGGCCTAGCTTCTTTACTTTGGGAGTTATTGCTGGACGTTTAGCATGTTTTGAACTGCAATCTGCTAGGGCCGAGAAAAGCACTGTAGGAGGTTCCAGGCATGTTCCCTCTTTCCAGGCAAAGGAAACGGCTTAGAGCCAAAGTGACAGGGTCTGCTCGTGTGTCCTGTTAGGAGGTTTCAGACAAGCTATGCCTTTCAGGCCTAGCTTCTTTACTTTGGGAGTTATTGCTGGACGTTTAGCATGTTTTGAACTGCAGTCTGCTAGGGCCGAGAAAAGCACCGTAGGAGGTTCCAGGCATGTTCCCTCTTTCCAGGCAAAGGAAAAGGCTGAGAGCCAAAGTGACAGGGTCTGCTCGTGTGTCCTGTTAGGAGGTTTCAGACAAGCTATGCCTTTCAGGCCTAGCTTCTTTACTTTGGGAGTTATTGCTGGACGTTTAGCATGTTTTGAACTGCAGTCTGCTAGGGCCGAGAAAAGCACCGTAGGAGGTTCCAGGCATGTTCCCTCTTTCCAGGCAAAGGAAAAGGCTGAGAGCCAAAGTGACAGGGTCTGCTCGTGTGTCCTGTTAGTAGGTTTCAGACAAGCTATGCCTTTCAGGACTAGCTTCTTTACTTTGGGAGTTATTGCTGGACGTTTAGCATGTTTTGAACTGCAGTCTGCTAGGGCCGAGAAAAGCACCGTAGGAGGTTCCAGGCATGTTCCCTCTTTCCAGGAAAAGGAAAAGGCTGAGAGCCAAAGTGACAGGGTCTGCTCGTGTGTCCTGTTAGGAGGTTTCAGACAAGCTATGCCTTTCAGGCCTAGCTTCTTTACTTTGGGAGTTATTGCTGGACGTTTAGCATGTTTTGAACTGCAGTCTGCTAGGGCCGAGAAAAGCACCGTAGGAGGTTCCAGGCATGTTCCCTCTTTCCAGGCAAAGGAAAAGGCTGAGAGCCAAAGTGACAGGGTCTGCTCGTGTGTCCTGTTAGGAGGTTTCAGACAAGCTATGCCTTTCAGGCCTAGCTTCTTTACTTTGGGAGTTATTGCTGGACGTTTAGCATGTTTTGAACTGCAGTCTGCTAGGGCCGAGAAATGCACCGTAGGAGGTTCCAGGCATGTTCCCTCTTTCCAGGCAAAGGAAAAGGCTGAGAGCCAAAGTGACAGGGTCTGCTCGTGTGTCCTGTTAGGAGGTTTCAGACAAGCTATACCTTTCAGGCCTAGCTTCTTTACTTTGGGAGTTATTGCTGGATGTTTAGCATGTTTTGAACTGCAGTCTGCTAGGGCCGAGAAAAGCACCGTAGGAGGTTCCAGGCATGTTCCCTCTTTCCAGGCAAAGGAAAAGGCTGAGAGCCAAAGTGACAGGGTCTGCTCGTGTGTCCTGTTAGGAGGTTTCAGACAAGCTATGCCTTTCAGGCCTAGCTTCTTTACTTTGGGAGTTATTGCTGGACGTTTAGCATGTTTTGAACTGCAGTCTGCTAGGGCCGAGAAAAGCACCGTAGGAGGTTCCAGGCATGTTCCCTCTTTCCAGGCAAAGGAAAAGGCTGAGAGCCAAAGTGACAGGGTCTGCTCGTGTGTCCTGTTAGGAGGTTTCAGACAAGCTATGCCTTTCAGGCCTAGCTTCTTTACTTTGGGAGTTACTGCTGGACGTTTAGCATGTTTTGAACTGCAGTCTGCTAGGGCCGAGAAAAGCACCGTAGGAGGTTCCAGGCATGTTCCCTCTTTCCAGGCAAAGGAAAAGGCTGAGAGCCAAAGTGACAGGGTCTGCTCGTGTGTCCTGTTAGGAGGTTTCAGACAAGCTATGCCTTTCAGGCCTAGCTTCTTTACTTTGGGAGTTATTGCTGGACGTTTAGCATGTTTTGAACTGCAGTCTGCTAGGGCCGAGAAAAGCACCGTAGGAGGTTCCAGGCATGTTCCCTCTTTCCAGGCAAAGGAAAAGGCTGAGAGCCAAAGTGACAGGGTCTGCTCGTGTGTCCTGTTAGGAGGTTTCAGACAAGCTATGCCTTTCAGGCCTAGCTTCTTTACTTTGGGAGTTATTGCTGGACGTTTAGCATGTTTTGAACTGCAGTCTGCTAGGGCCGAGAAAAGCACCGTAGGAGGTTCCAGGCATGTTCCCTCTTTCCAGGCAAAGGAAAAGGCTGAGACCCAAAGTGACAGGGTCTGCTCGTGTGTCCTGTTAGGAGGTTTCAGACAAGCTATGCCTTTCAGGCCTAGCTTCTTTACTTTGGGAGTTACTGCTGGACGTTTAGCATGTTTTGAACTGCAGTCTGCTAGGGCCGAGAAAAGCACCGTAGGAGGTTCCAGGCATGTTCCCTCTTTCCAGGCAAAGGAAAAGGCTGAGAGCCAAAGTGACAGGGTCTGCTCGTGTGTCCTGTTAGGAGGTTTCAGACAAGCTATGCCTTTCAGGCCTAGCTTCTTTACTTTGGGAGTTATTGCTGGACGTTTAGCATGTTTTGAACTGCAGTCTGCTAGGGCCGAGAAAAGCACCGTAGGAGGTTCCAGGCATGTTCCCTCTTTCCAAGCAAAGGAAAAGGCTGAGAGCCAAAGTGACAGGGTCTGCTGGTGTGTCCTGTTAGGAGGTTTCAGACAAGCTATGCCTTTCAGGCCTAGCTTCTTTACTTTGGGAGTTATTGCTGGACGTTTAGCATGTTTTGAACTGCAGTCTGCTAGGGCCGAGAAAAGCACCGTAGGAGGTTCCAGGCATGTTCCCTCTTTCCAGGCAAAGGAAAAGGCTGAGAGCCAAAGTGACAGGGTCTGCTCGTGTGTCCTGTTAGGAGGTTTCAGACAAGCTATGCCTTTCAGGCCTAGCTTCTTTACTTTGGGAGTTATTGCTGGACGTTTAGCATGTTTTGAACTGCAGTCTGCTAGGGCCGAGAAAAGCACCGTAGGAGGTTCCAGGCATGTTCCCTCTTTCCAGGCAAAGGAAAAGGCTGAGAGCCAAAGTGACAGGGTCTGCTCGTGTGTCCTGTTAGGAGGTTTCAGACAAGCTATGCCTTTCAGGCCTAGCTTCTTTACTTTGGGAGTTATTGCTGGATGTTTAGCATGTTTTGAACTGCAGTCTGCTAGGGCCGAGAAAAGCACCGTAGGAGGTTCCAGGCATGTTCCCTCTTTCCAGGCAAAGGAAAAGGCTGAGAGCCAAAGTGACAGGGTCTGCTCGTGTGTCCTGTTAGGAGGTTTCAGACGAGCTATGCCTTTCAGGCCTAGCTTCTTTACTTTGGGAGTTATTGCTGGACGTTTAGCATGTTTTGAACTGCAGTCTGCTAGGGCCGAGAAAAGCACCGTAGGAGGTTCCAGGCATGTTCCCTCTTTCCAGGCAAAGGAAAAGGCTGAGAGCCAAAGTAACAGGGTCTGCTCGTGTGTCCTGTTAGGAGGTTTCAGACAAGCTATGCCTTTCAGGCCTAGCTTCTTTACTTTGGGAGTTATTGCTGGACGTTTAGCATGTTTTGAACTGCAGTCTGCTAGGGCCGAGAAAAGCACCGTAGGAGGTTCCAGGCATGTTCCCTCTTTCCAGGCAAAGGAAAAGGCTGAGAGCCAAAGTGACAGGGTCTGCTCGTGTGTCCTGTTAGGAGGTTTCAGACAAGCTATTCCTTTCAGGCCTAGCTTCTTTACTTTGGGAGTTATTGCTGGACGTTTAGCATGTTTTGAACTGCAGTCTGCTAGGGCCGAGAAAAGCACCGTAGGAGGTTCCAGGCATGTTCCCTCTTTCCAGGCAAAGGAAAAGGCTGAGAGCCAAAGTGACAGGGTCTGCTCGTGTGTCCTGTTAGGAGGTTTCAGACAAGCTATGCCTTTCAGGCCTAGCTTCTTTACTTTGGGAGTTATTGCTGGACGTTTAGCATGTTTTGAACTGCAGTCTGCTAGGGCCGAGAAAAGCACCGTAGGAGGTTCCAGGCATGTTCCCTCTTTCCAGGCAAAGGAAAAGGCTGAGAGCCAAAGTGACAGGGTCTGCTCGTGTGTCCTGTTAGGAGGTTTCAGACAAGCTATGCCTTTCAGGCCTAGCTTCTTTACTTTGGGAGTTATTGCTGGACGTTTAGCATGTTTTGAACTGCAGTCTGCTAGGGCCGAGAAAAGCACCGTAGGAGGTTCCAGGCATGTTCCCTCTTTCCAGGCAAAGGAAAAGGCTGAGAGCCAAAGTGACAGGGTCTGCTCGTGTGTCCTGTTAGGAGGTTTCAGACAAGCTATGCCTTTCAGGCCTAGCTTCTTTACTTTGGGAGTTACTGCTGGACGTTTTGCATGTTTTGAACTGCAGTCTGCTAGGGCCGAGAAAAGCACCGTAGGAGGTTCCAGGCATGTTCCCTCTTTCCAGGCAAAGGAAAAGGCTGAGAGCCAAAGTGACAGGGTCTGCTCGTGTGTCCTGTTAGGAGGTTTCAGACAAGCTATGCCTTTCAGGCCTAGCTTCTTTACTTTGGGAGTTACTGCTGGACGTTTAGCATGTTTTGAACTGCAGTCTGCTAGGGCCGAGAAAAGCACCGTAGGAGGTTCCAGGCATGTTCCCTCTTTCCAGGCAAAGGAAAAGGCTGAGAGCCAAAGTGACAGGGTCTGCTGGTGTGTCCTGTTAGGAGGTTTCAGACAAGCTATGCCTTTCAGGCCTAGGTTCTTTACTTTGGGAGTTATTGCTGGACGTTTAGCATGTTTTGAACTGCAGTCTGCTAGGGCCGAGAAAAGCACCGTAGGAGGTTCCAGGCATGTTCCCTCTTTCCAGGCAAAGGAAAAGGCTGAGAGCCAAAGTGACAGGGTCTGCTCGTGTGTCCTGTTAGGAGGTTTCAGACAAGCTATGCCTTTCAGGCCTAGCTTCTTTACTTTGGGAGTTACTGCTGGACGTTTAGCATGTTTTGAACTGCAGTCTGCTAGGGCCGAGAAAAGCACCGTAGGAGGTTCCAGGCATGTTCCCTCTTTCCAGGCAAAGGAAAAGGCTGAGAGCCAAAGTGACAGGGTCTGCTCGTGTGTCCTGTTAGGAGGTTTCAGACAAGCTATGCCTTTCAGGCCTAGCTTCTTTACTTTGGGAGTTATTGCTGGACGTTTAGCATGTTTTGAACTGCAGTCTGCTAGGGCCGAGAAAAGCACCGTAGGAGGTTCCAGGCATGTTCCCTCTTTCCAGGCAAAGGAAAAGGCTGAGAGCCAAAGTGACAGGGTCTGCTCGTGTGTCCTGTTAGGAGGTTTCAGACAAGCTATGCCTTTCAGGCCTAGCTTCTTTACTTTGGGAGTTATTGCTGGACGTTTAGCATGTTTTGAACTGCAGTCTGCTAGGGCCGAGAAAAGCACCGTAGGAGGTTCCAGGCATGTTCCCTCTTTCCAGGCAAAGGAAAAGGCTGAGAGCCAAAGTGACAGGGTCTGCTCGTGTGTCCTGTTAGGAGGTTTCAGACAAGCTATGCCTTTCAGGACTAGCTTCTTTACTTTGGGAGTTATTGCTGGACGTTTTGCATGTTTTGAACTGCAGTCTGCTAGGGCCGAGAAAAGCACCGTAGGAGGTTCCAGGCATGTTCCCTCTTTCCAGGCAAAGGAAAAGGCTGAGAGCCAAAGTGACAGGGTCTGCTCGTGTGTCCTGTTAGGAGGTTTCAGACAAGCTATGCCTTTCAGGCCTAGCTTCTTTACTTTGGGAGTTATTGCTGGACGTTTAGCATGTTTTGAACTGCAGTCTGCTAGGGCCGAGAAAAGCACCGTAGGAGGTTCCAGGCATGTTCCCTCTTTCCAGGCAAAGGAAAAGGCTGAGAGCCAAAGTGACAGGGTCTGCTCGTGTGTCCTGTTAGGAGGTTTCAGACAAGCTATGCCTTTCAGGCCTAGCTTCTTTACTTTGGGAGTTATTGCTGGACGTTTAGCATGTTTTGAACTGCAGTCTGCTAGGGCCGAGAAAAGCACCGTAGGAGGTTCCAGGCATGTTCCCTCTTTCCAGGCAAAGGAAAAGGCTGAGAGCCAAAGTGACAGGGTCTGCTCGTGTGTCCTGTTAGGAGGTTTCAGACAAGCTATGCCTTTCAGGCCTAGCTTCTTTACTTTGGGAGTTATTGCTGGACGTTTAGCATGTTTTGAACTGCAGTCTGCTAGGGCCGAGAAAAGCACCGTAGGAGGTTCCAGGCATGTTCCCTCTTTCCAGGCAAAGGAAAAGGCTGAGAGCCAAAGTGACAGGGTCTGCTCGTGTGTCCTGTTAGGAGGTTTCAGACAAGCTATGCCTTTCAGGCCTAGCTTCTTTACTTTGGGAGTTATTGCTGGACGTTTAGCATGTTTTGAACTGCAGTCTGCTAGGGCCGAGAAAAGCACCGTAGGAGGTTCCAGGCATGTTCCCTCTTTCCAGGCAAAGGAAAAGGCTGAGAGCCAAAGTGACAGGGTCTGCTCGTGTGTCCTGTTAGGAGGTTTCAGACAAGCTATGCCTTTCAGGCCTAGCTTCTTTACTTTGGGAGTTACTGCTGGACGTTTTGCATGTTTTGAACTGCAGTCTGCTAGGGCCGAGAAAAGCACCGTAGGAGGTTCCAGGCATGTTCCCTCTTTCCAGGCAAAGGAAAAGGCTGAGAGCCAAAGTGACAGGGTCTGCTCGTGTGTCCTGTTAGGAGGTTTCAGACAAGCTATGCCTTTCAGGCCTAGCTTCTTTACTTTGGGAGTTACTGCTGGACGTTTAGCATGTTTTGAACTGCAGTCTGCTAGGGCCGAGAAAAGCACCGTAGGAGGTTCCAGGCATGTTCCCTCTTTCCAGGCAAAGGAAAAGGCTGAGAGCCAAAGTGACAGGGTCTGCTGGTGTGTCCTGTTAGGAGGTTTCAGACAAGCTATGCCTTTCAGGCCTAGGTTCTTTACTTTGGGAGTTATTGCTGGACGTTTAGCATGTTTTGAACTGCAGTCTGCTAGGGCCGAGAAAAGCACCGTAGGAGGTTCCAGGCATGTTCCCTCTTTCCAGGCAAAGGAAAAGGCTGAGAGCCAAAGTGACAGGGTCTGCTCGTGTGTCCTGTTAGGAGGTTTCAGACAAGCTATGCCTTTCAGGCCTAGCTTCTTTACTTTGGGAGTTACTGCTGGACGTTTAGCATGTTTTGAACTGCAGTCTGCTAGGGCCGAGAAAAGCACCGTAGGAGGTTCCAGGCATGTTCCCTCTTTCCAGGCAAAGGAAAAGGCTGAGAGCCAAAGTGACAGGGTCTGCTCGTGTGTCCTGTTAGGAGGTTTCAGACAAGCTATGCCTTTCAGGCCTAGCTTCTTTACTTTGGGAGTTATTGCTGGACGTTTAGCATGTTTTGAACTGCAGTCTGCTAGGGCCGAGAAAAGCACCGTAGGAGGTTCCAGGCATGTTCCCTCTTTCCAGGCAAAGGAAAAGGCTGAGAGCCAAAGTGACAGGGTCTGCTCGTGTGTCCTGTTAGGAGGTTTCAGACAAGCTATGCCTTTCAGGCCTAGCTTCTTTACTTTGGGAGTTATTGCTGGACGTTTAGCATGTTTTGAACTGCAGTCTGCTAGGGCCGAGAAAAGCACCGTAGGAGGTTCCAGGCATGTTCCCTCTTTCCAGGCAAAGGAAAAGGCTGAGAGCCAAAGTGACAGGGTCTGCTCGTGTGTCCTGTTAGGAGGTTTCAGACAAGCTATGCCTTTCAGGACTAGCTTCTTTACTTTGGGAGTTATTGCTGGACGTTTTGCATGTTTTGAACTGCAGTCTGCTAGGGCCGAGAAAAGCACCGTAGGAGGTTCCAGGCATGTTCCCTCTTTCCAGGCAAAGGAAAAGGCTGAGAGCCAAAGTGACAGGGTCTGCTCGTGTGTCCTGTTAGGAGGTTTCAGACAAGCTATGCCTTTCAGGCCTAGCTTCTTTACTTTGGGAGTTATTGCTGGACGTTTAGCATGTTTTGAACTGCAGTCTGCTAGGGCCGAGAAAAGCACCGTAGGAGGTTCCAGGCATGTTCCCTCTTTCCAGGCAAAGGAAAAGGCTGAGAGCCAAAGTGACAGGGTCTGCTCGTGTGTCCTGTTAGGAGGTTTCAGACAAGCTATGCCTTTCAGGCCTAGCTTCTTTACTTTGGGAGTTATTGCTGGACGTTTAGCATGTTTTGAACTGCAGTCTGCTAGGGCCGAGAAAAGCACCGTAGGAGGTTCCAGGCATGTTCCCTCTTTCCAGGCAAAGGAAAAGGCTGAGAGCCAAAGTGACAGGGTCTGCTCGTGTGTCCTGTTAGGAGGTTTCAGACAAGCTATGCCTTTCAGGCCTAGCTTCTTTACTTTGGGAGTTATTGCTGGACGTTTAGCATGTTTTGAACTGCAATCTGCTAGGGCCGAGAAAAGCACTGTAGGAGGTTCCAGGCATGTTCCCTCTTTCCAGGCAAAGGAAACGGCTTAGAGCCAAAGTGACAGGGTCTGCTCGTGTGTCCTGTTAGGAGGTTTCAGACAAGCTATGCCTTTCAGGCCTAGCTTCTTTACTTTGGGAGTTATTGCTGGACGTTTAGCATGTTTTGAACTGCAGTCTGCTAGGGCCGAGAAAAGCACCGTAGGAGGTTCCAGGCATGTTCCCTCTTTCCAGGCAAAGGAAAAGGCTGAGAGCCAAAGTGACAGGGTCTGCTCGTGTGTCCTGTTAGGAGGTTTCAGACAAGCTATGCCTTTCAGGCCTAGCTTCTTTACTTTGGGAGTTATTGCTGGACGTTTAGCATGTTTTGAACTGCAGTCTGCTAGGGCCGAGAAAAGCACCGTAGGAGGTTCCAGGCATGTTCCCTCTTTCCAGGCAAAGGAAAAGGCTGAGAGCCAAAGTGACAGGGTCTGCTCGTGTGTCCTGTTAGTAGGTTTCAGACAAGCTATGCCTTTCAGGACTAGCTTCTTTACTTTGGGAGTTATTGCTGGACGTTTAGCATGTTTTGAACTGCAGTCTGCTAGGGCCGAGAAAAGCACCGTAGGAGGTTCCAGGCATGTTCCCTCTTTCCAGGAAAAGGAAAAGGCTGAGAGCCAAAGTGACAGGGTCTGCTCGTGTGTCCTGTTAGGAGGTTTCAGACAAGCTATGCCTTTCAGGCCTAGCTTCTTTACTTTGGGAGTTACTGCTGGACGTTTAGCATGTTTTGAACTGCAGTCTGCTAGGGCCGAGAAAAGCACCGTAGGAGGTTCCAGGCATGTTCCCTCTTTCCAGGCAAAGGAAAAGGCTGAGAGCCAAAGTGACAGGGTCTGCTCGTGTGTCCTGTTAGGAGGTTTCAGACAAGCTATGCCTTTCAGGCCTAGCTTCTTTACTTTGGGAGTTATTGCTGGACGTTTAGCATGTTTTGAACTGCAGTCTGCTAGGGCCGAGAAATGCACCGTAGGAGGTTCCAGGCATGTTCCCTCTTTCCAGGCAAAGGAAAAGGCTGAGAGCCAAAGTGACAGGGTCTGCTCGTGTGTCCTGTTAGGAGGTTTCAGACAAGCTATGCCTTTCAGGCCTAGCTTCTTTACTTTGGGAGTTATTGCTGGATGTTTAGCATGTTTTGAACTGCAGTCTGCTAGGGCCGAGAAAAGCACCGTAGGAGGTTCCAGGCATGTTTCCTCTTTCCAGGCAAAGGAAAAGGCTGAGAGCCAAAGTGACAGGGTCTGCTCGTGTGTCCTGTTAGGAGGTTTCAGACAAGCTATGCCTTTCAGGCCTAGCTTCTTTACTTTGGGAGTTATTGCTGGACGTTTAGCATGTTTTGAACTGCAGTCTGCTAGGGCCGAGAAAAGCACCGTAGGAGGTTCCAGGCATGTTCCCTCTTTCCAGGCAAAGGAAAAGGCTGAGAGCCAAAGTGACAGGGTCTGCTCGTGTGTCCTGTTAGGAGGTTTCAGACAAGCTATGCCTTTCAGGCCTAGCTTCTTTACTTTGGGAGTTACTGCTGGACGTTTAGCATGTTTTGAACTGCAGTCTGCTAGGGCCGAGAAAAGCACCGTAGGAGGTTCCAGGCATGTTCCCTCTTTCCAGGCAAAGGAAAAGGCTGAGAGCCAAAGTGACAGGGTCTGCTCGTGTGTCCTGTTAGGAGGTTTCAGACAAGCTATGCCTTTCAGGCCTAGCTTCTTTACTTTGGGAGTTATTGCTGGACGTTTAGCATGTTTTGAACTGCAGTCTGCTAGGGCCGAGAAAAGCACCGTAGGAGGTTCCAGGCATGTTCCCTCTTTCCAGGCAAAGGAAAAGGCTGAGAGCCAAAGTGACAGGGTCTGCTCGTGTGTCCTGTTAGGAGGTTTCAGACAAGCTATGCCTTTCAGGCCTAGCTTCTTTACTTTGGGAGTTATTGCTGGACGTTTAGCATGTTTTGAACTGCAGTCTGCTAGGGCCGAGAAAAGCACCGTAGGAGGTTCCAGGCATGTTCCCTCTTTCCAGGCAAAGGAAAAGGCTGAGACCCAAAGTGACAGGGTCTGCTCGTGTGTCCTGTTAGGAGGTTTCAGACAAGCTATGCCTTTCAGGCCTAGCTTCTTTACTTTGGGAGTTACTGCTGGACGTTTAGCATGTTTTGAACTGCAGTCTGCTAGGGCCGAGAAAAGCACCGTAGGAGGTTCCAGGCATGTTCCCTCTTTCCAGGCAAAGGAAAAGGCTGAGAGCCAAAGTGACAGGGTCTGCTCGTGTGTCCTGTTAGGAGGTTTCAGACAAGCTATGCCTTTCAGGCCTAGCTTCTTTACTTTGGGAGTTATTGCTGGACGTTTAGCATGTTTTGAACTGCAGTCTGCTAGGGCCGAGAAAAGCACCGTAGGAGGTTCCAGGCATGTTCCCTCTTTCCAAGCAAAGGAAAAGGCTGAGAGCCAAAGTGACAGGGTCTGCTGGTGTGTCCTGTTAGGAGGTTTCAGACAAGCTATGCCTTTCAGGCCTAGCTTCTTTACTTTGGGAGTTATTGCTGGACGTTTAGCATGTTTTGAACTGCAGTCTGCTAGGGCCGAGAAAAGCACCGTAGGAGGTTCCAGGCATGTTCCCTCTTTCCAGGCAAAGGAAAAGGCTGAGAGCCAAAGTGACAGGGTCTGCTCGTGTGTCCTGTTAGGAGGTTTCAGACAAGCTATGCCTTTCAGGCCTAGCTTCTTTACTTTGGGAGTTATTGCTGGACGTTTAGCATGTTTTGAACTGCAGTCTGCTAGGGCCGAGAAAAGCACCGTAGGAGGTTCCAGGCATGTTCCCTCTTTCCAGGCAAAGGAAAAGGCTGAGAGCCAAAGTGACAGGGTCTGCTCGTGTGTCCTGTTAGGAGGTTTCAGACAAGCTATGCCTTTCAGGCCTAGCTTCTTTACTTTGGGAGTTATTGCTGGACGTTTAGCATGTTTTGAACTGCAGTCTGCTAGGGCCGAGAAAAGCACCGTAGGAGGTTCCAGGCATGTTCCCTCTTTCCAGGCAAAGGAAAAGGCTGAGAGCCAAAGTGACAGGGTCTGCTCGTGTGTCCTGTTAGGAGGTTTCAGACAAGCTATGCCTTTCAGGCCTAGCTTCTTTACTTTGGGAGTTATTGCTGGACGTTTAGCATGTTTTGAACTGCAGTCTGCTAGGGCCGAGAAAAGCACCGTAGGAGGTTCCAGGCATGTTCCCTCTTTCCAGGCAAAGGAAAAGGCTGAGACCCAAAGTGACAGGGTCTGCTCGTGTGTCCTGTTAGGAGGTTTCAGACAAGCTATGCCTTTCAGGCCTAGCTTCTTTACTTTGGGAGTTATTGCTGGACGTTTAGCATGTTTTGAACTGCAGTCTGCTAGGGCCGAGAAAAGCACCGTAGGAGGTTCCAGGCATGTTCCCTCTTTCCCGGCAAAGGAAAAGGCTGAATGCCAAAGTGGCAGGGTCTGCTCGTGTGTCCTGTTAGGAGGTTTCAGACAAGCTATGCCTTTCAGGCCTAGCTTCTTTACTTTGGGAGTTATTGCTGGACGTTTAGCATGTTTTGAACTGCAGTCTGCTAGGGCCGAGAAAAGCACCGTAGGAGGTTCCAGGCATGTTCCCTCTTTCCAGGCAAAGGAAAAGGCTGAGAGCCAAAGTGACAGGGTCTGCTCGTGTGTCCTGTTAGGAGGTTTCAGACAAGCTATGCCTTTCAGGCCTAGCTTCTTTACTTTGGGAGTTATTGCTGGACGTTTAGCATGTTTTGAACTGCAGTCTGCTAGGGCCGAGAAAAGCACCGTAGGAGGTTCCAGGCATGTTCCCTCTTTCCAGGCAAAGGAAAAGGCTGAGAGCCAAAGTGACAGGGTCTGCTCGTGTGTCCTGTTAGGAGGTTTCAGACAAGCTATGCCTTTCAGGCCTAGCTTCTTTACTTTGGGAGTTACTGCTGGACGTTTAGCATGTTTTGAACTGCAGTCTGCTAGGGCCGAGAAAAGCACCGTAGGAGGTTCCAGGCATGTTCCCTCTTTCCAGGCAAAGGAAAAGGCTGAGAGCCAAAGTGACAGGGTCTGCTCGTGTGTCCTGTTAGGAGGTTTCAGACAAGCTATGCCTTTCAGGCCTAGCTTCTTTACTTTGGGAGTTACTGCTGGACGTTTAGCATGTTTTGAACTGCAGTCTGCTAGGGCCGAGAAAAGCACCGTAGGAGGTTCCAGGCATGTTCCCTCTTTCCAGGCAAAGGAAAAGGCTGAGAGCCAAAGTGACAGGGTCTGCTCGTGTGTCCTGTTAGGAGGTTTCAGACAAGCTATGCCTTTCAGGCCTAGCTTCTTTACTTTGGGAGTTATTGCTGGACGTTTAGCATGTTTTGAACTGCAGTCTGCTAGGGCCGAGAAAAGCACCGTAGGAGGTTCCAGGCATGTTCCCTCTTTCCAGGCAAAGGAAAAGGCTGAGAGCCAAAGTGACAGGGTCTGCTCGTGTGTCCTGTTAGGAGGTTTCAGACAAGCTATGCCTTTCAGGCCTAGCTTCTTTACTTTGGGAGTTACTGCTGGACGTTTAGCATGTTTTGAACTGCAGTCTGCTAGGGCCGAGAAAAGCACCGTAGGAGGTTCCAGGCATGTTCCCTCTTTCCAGGCAAAGGAAAAGGCTGAGAGCCAAAGTGACAGGGTCTGCTCGTGTGTCCTGTTAGGAGGTTTCAGACAAGCTATGCCTTTCAGGCCTAGCTTCTTTACTTTGGGAGTTACTGCTGGACGTTTAGCATGTTTTGAACTGCAGTCTGCTAGGGCCGAGAAAAGCACCGTAGGAGGTTCCAGGCATGTTCCCTCTTTCCAGGCAAAGGAAAAGGCTGAGAGCCAAAGTGACAGGGTCTGCTCGTGTGTCCTGTTAGGAGGTTTCAGACAAGCTATGCCTTTCAGGCCTAGCTTCTTTACTTTGGGAGTTATTGCTGGACGTTTAGCATGTTTTGAACTGCAGTCTGCTAGGGCCGAGAAAAGCACCGTAGGAGGTTCCAGGCATGTTCCCTCTTTCCAGGCAAAGGAAAAGGCTGAGAGCCAAAGTGACAGGGTCTGCTCGTGTGTCCTGTTAGGAGGTTTCAGACAAGCTATGCCTTTCAGGCCTAGCTTCTTTACTTTGGGAGTTATTGCTGGACGTTTAGCATGTTTTGAACTGCAGTCTGCTAGGGCCGAGAAAAGCACCGTAGGAGGTTCCAGGCATGTTCCCTCTTTCCAGGCAAAGGAAAAGGCTGAGAGCCAAAGTGACAGGGTCTGCTCGTGTGTCCTGTTAGGAGGTTTCAGACAAGCTATGCCTTTCAGGACTAGCTTCTTTACTTTGGGAGTTATTGCTGGACGTTTTGCATGTTTTGAACTGCAGTCTGCTAGGGCCGAGAAAAGCACCGTAGGAGGTTCCAGGCATGTTCCCTCTTTCCAGGCAAAGGAAAAGGCTGAGAGCCAAAGTGACAGGGTCTGCTCGTGTGTCCTGTTAGGAGGTTTCAGACAAGCTATGCCTTTCAGGCCTAGCTTCTTTACTTTGGGAGTTATTGCTGGACGTTTAGCATGTTTTGAACTGCAGTCTGCTAGGGCCGAGAAAAGCACCGTAGGAGGTTCCAGGCATGTTCCCTCTTTCCAGGCAAAGGAAAAGGCTGAGAGCCAAAGTGACAGGGTCTGCTCGTGTGTCCTGTTAGGAGGTTTCAGACAAGCTATGCCTTTCAGGCCTAGCTTCTTTACTTTGGGAGTTATTGCTGGACGTTTAGCATGTTTTGAACTGCAGTCTGCTAGGGCCGAGAAAAGCACCGTAGGAGGTTCCAGGCATGTTCCCTCTTTCCAGGCAAAGGAAAAGGCTGAGAGCCAAAGTGACAGGGTCTGCTCGTGTGTCCTGTTAGGAGGTTTCAGACAAGCTATGCCTTTCAGGCCTAGCTTCTTTACTTTGGGAGTTATTGCTGGACGTTTAGCATGTTTTGAACTGCAATCTGCTAGGGCCGAGAAAAGCACTGTAGGAGGTTCCAGGCATGTTCCCTCTTTCCAGGCAAAGGAAACGGCTTAGAGCCAAAGTGACAGGGTCTGCTCGTGTGTCCTGTTAGGAGGTTTCAGACAAGCTATGCCTTTCAGGCCTAGCTTCTTTACTTTGGGAGTTATTGCTGGACGTTTAGCATGTTTTGAACTGCAGTCTGCTAGGGCCGAGAAAAGCACCGTAGGAGGTTCCAGGCATGTTCCCTCTTTCCAGGCAAAGGAAAAGGCTGAGAGCCAAAGTGACAGGGTCTGCTCGTGTGTCCTGTTAGGAGGTTTCAGACAAGCTATGCCTTTCAGGCCTAGCTTCTTTACTTTGGGAGTTATTGCTGGACGTTTAGCATGTTTTGAACTGCAGTCTGCTAGGGCCGAGAAAAGCACCGTAGGAGGTTCCAGGCATGTTCCCTCTTTCCAGGCAAAGGAAAAGGCTGAGAGCCAAAGTGACAGGGTCTGCTCGTGTGTCCTGTTAGTAGGTTTCAGACAAGCTATGCCTTTCAGGACTAGCTTCTTTACTTTGGGAGTTATTGCTGGACGTTTAGCATGTTTTGAACTGCAGTCTGCTAGGGCCGAGAAAAGCACCGTAGGAGGTTCCAGGCATGTTCCCTCTTTCCAGGCAAAGGAAAAGGCTGAGAGCCAAAGTGACAGGGTCTGCTCGTGTGTCCTGTTAGGAGGTTTCAGACAAGCTATGCCTTTCAGGCCTAGCTTCTTTACTTTGGGAGTTACTGCTGGACGTTTAGCATGTTTTGAACTGCAGTCTGCTAGGGCCGAGAAATGCACCGTAGGAGGTTCCAGGCATGTTCCCTCTTTCCAGGCAAAGGAAAAGGCTGAGAGCCAAAGTGACAGGGTCTGCTCGTGTGTCCTGTTAGGAGGTTTCAGACAAGCTATGCCTTTCAGGCCTAGCTTCTTTACTTTGGGAGTTATTGCTGGATGTTTAGCATGTTTTGAACTGCAGTCTGCTAGGGCCGAGAAAAGCACCGTAGGAGGTTCCAGGCATGTTCCCTCTTTCCAGGCAAAGGAAAAGGCTGAGAGCCAAAGTGACAGGGTCTGCTCGTGTGTCCTGTTAGGAGGTTTCAGACAAGCTATGCCTTTCAGGCCTAGCTTCTTTACTTTGGGAGTTATTGCTGGACGTTTAGCATGTTTTGAACTGCAGTCTGCTAGGGCCGAGAAAAGCACCGTAGGAGGTTCCAGGCATGTTCCCTCTTTCCAGGCAAAGGAAAAGGCTGAGAGCCAAAGTGACAGGGTCTGCTCGTGTGTCCTGTTAGGAGGTTTCAGACAAGCTATGCCTTTCAGGCCTAGCTTCTTTACTTTGGGAGTTACTGCTGGACGTTTAGCATGTTTTGAACTGCAGTCTGCTAGGGCCGAGAAAAGCACCGTAGGAGGTTCCAGGCATGTTCCCTCTTTCCAGGCAAAGGAAAAGGCTGAGAGCCAAAGTGACAGGGTCTGCTCGTGTGTCCTGTTAGGAGGTTTCAGACAAGCTATGCCTTTCAGGCCTAGCTTCTTTACTTTGGGAGTTATTGCTGGACGTTTAGCATGTTTTGAACTGCAGTCTGCTAGGGCCGAGAAAAGCACCGTAGGAGGTTCCAGGCATGTTCCCTCTTTCCAGGCAAAGGAAAAGGCTGAGAGCCAAAGTGACAGGGTCTGCTCGTGTGTCCTGTTAGGAGGTTTCAGACAAGCTATGCCTTTCAGGCCTAGCTTCTTTACTTTGGGAGTTATTGCTGGACGTTTAGCATGTTTTGAACTGCAGTCTGCTAGGGCCGAGAAAAGCACCGTAGGAGGTTCCAGGCATGTTCCCTCTTTCCAGGCAAAGGAAAAGGCTGAGAGCCAAAGTGACAGGGTCTGCTCGTGTGTCCTGTTAGGAGGTTTCAGACAAGCTATGCCTTTCAGGCCTAGCTTCTTTACTTTGGGAGTTACTGCTGGACGTTTAGCATGTTTTGAACTGCAGTCTGCTAGGGCCGAGAAAAGCACCGTAGGAGGTTCCAGGCATGTTCCCTCTTTCCAGGCAAAGGAAAAGGCTGAGAGCCAAAGTGACAGGGTCTGCTCGTGTGTCCTGTTAGGAGGTTTCAGACAAGCTATGCCTTTCAGGCCTAGCTTCTTTACTTTGGGAGTTATTGCTGGACGTTTAGCATGTTTTGAACTGCAGTCTGCTAGGGCCGAGAAAAGCACCGTAGGAGGTTCCAGGCATGTTCCCTCTTTCCAGGCAAAGGAAAAGGCTGAGAGCCAAAGTGACAGGGTCTGCTCGTGTGTCCTGTTAGGAGGTTTCAGACAAGCTATGCCTTTCAGGCCTAGCTTCTTTACTTTGGGAGTTATTGCTGGACGTTTAGCATGTTTTGAACTGCAGTCTGCTAGGGCCGAGAAAAGCACCGTAGGAGGTTCCAGGCATGTTCCCTCTTTCCAGGCAAAGGAAAAGGCTGAGACCCAAAGTGACAGGGTCTGCTCGTGTGTCCTGTTAGGAGGTTTCAGACAAGCTATGCCTTTCAGGCCTAGCTTCTTTACTTTGGGAGTTACTGCTGGACGTTTAGCATGTTTTGAACTGCAGTCTGCTAGGGCCGAGAAAAGCACCGTAGGAGGTTCCAGGCATGTTCCCTCTTTCCAGGCAAAGGAAAAGGCTGAGAGCCAAAGTGACAGGGTCTGCTCGTGTGTCCTGTTAGGAGGTTTCAGACAAGCTATGCCTTTCAGGCCTAGCTTCTTTACTTTGGGAGTTACTGCTGGACGTTTAGCATGTTTTGAACTGCAGTCTGCTAGGGCCGAGAAAAGCACCGTAGGAGGTTCCAGGCATGTTCCCTCTTTCCAGGCAAAGGAAAAGGCTGAGAGCCAAAGTGACAGGGTCTGCTCGTGTGTCCTGTTAGGAGGTTTCAGACAAGCTATGCCTTTCAGGCCTAGCTTCTTTACTTTGGGAGTTATTGCTGGACGTTTAGCATGTTTTGAACTGCAGTCTGCTAGGGCCGAGAAAAGCACCGTAGGAGGTTCCAGGCATGTTCCCTCTTTCCAGGCAAAGGAAAAGGCTGAGAGCCAAAGTGACAGGGTCTGCTCGTGTGTCCTGTTAGGAGGTTTCAGACAAGCTATGCCTTTCAGGCCTAGCTTCTTTACTTTGGGAGTTATTGCTGGACGTTTAGCATGTTTTGAACTGCAGTCTGCTAGGGCCGAGAAAAGCACCGTAGGAGGTTCCAGGCATGTTCCCTCTTTCCAGGCAAAGGAAAAGGCTGAGAGCCAAAGTGACAGGGTCTGCTCGTGTGTCCTGTTAGGAGGTTTCAGACAAGCTATGCCTTTCAGGACTAGCTTCTTTACTTTGGGAGTTATTGCTGGACGTTTTGCATGTTTTGAACTGCAGTCTGCTAGGGCCGAGAAAAGCACCGTAGGAGGTTCCAGGCATGTTCCCTCTTTCCAGGCAAAGGAAAAGGCTGAGAGCCAAAGTGACAGGGTCTGCTCGTGTGTCCTGTTAGGAGGTTTCAGACAAGCTATGCCTTTCAGGCCTAGCTTCTTTACTTTGGGAGTTATTGCTGGACGTTTAGCATGTTTTGAACTGCAGTCTGCTAGGGCCGAGAAAAGCACCGTAGGAGGTTCCAGGCATGTTCCCTCTTTCCAGGCAAAGGAAAAGGCTGAGAGCCAAAGTGACAGGGTCTGCTCGTGTGTCCTGTTAGGAGGTTTCAGACAAGCTATGCCTTTCAGGCCTAGCTTCTTTACTTTGGGAGTTATTGCTGGACGTTTAGCATGTTTTGAACTGCAGTCTGCTAGGGCCGAGAAAAGCACCGTAGGAGGTTCCAGGCATGTTCCCTCTTTCCAGGCAAAGGAAAAGGCTGAGAGCCAAAGTGACAGGGTCTGCTCGTGTGTCCTGTTAGGAGGTTTCAGACAAGCTATGCCTTTCAGGCCTAGCTTCTTTACTTTGGGAGTTATTGCTGGACGTTTAGCATGTTTTGAACTGCAATCTGCTAGGGCCGAGAAAAGCACTGTAGGAGGTTCCAGGCATGTTCCCTCTTTCCAGGCAAAGGAAACGGCTTAGAGCCAAAGTGACAGGGTCTGCTCGTGTGTCCTGTTAGGAGGTTTCAGACAAGCTATGCCTTTCAGGCCTAGCTTCTTTACTTTGGGAGTTATTGCTGGACGTTTAGCATGTTTTGAACTGCAGTCTGCTAGGGCCGAGAAAAGCACCGTAGGAGGTTCCAGGCATGTTCCCTCTTTCCAGGCAAAGGAAAAGGCTGAGAGCCAAAGTGACAGGGTCTGCTCGTGTGTCCTGTTAGGAGGTTTCAGACAAGCTATGCCTTTCAGGCCTAGCTTCTTTACTTTGGGAGTTATTGCTGGACGTTTAGCATGTTTTGAACTGCAGTCTGCTAGGGCCGAGAAAAGCACCGTAGGAGGTTCCAGGCATGTTCCCTCTTTCCAGGCAAAGGAAAAGGCTGAGAGCCAAAGTGACAGGGTCTGCTCGTGTGTCCTGTTAGTAGGTTTCAGACAAGCTATGCCTTTCAGGACTAGCTTCTTTACTTTGGGAGTTATTGCTGGACGTTTAGCATGTTTTGAACTGCAGTCTGCTAGGGCCGAGAAAAGCACCGTAGGAGGTTCCAGGCATGTTCCCTCTTTCCAGGCAAAGGAAAAGGCTGAGAGCCAAAGTGACAGGGTCTGCTCGTGTGTCCTGTTAGGAGGTTTCAGACAAGCTATGCCTTTCAGGCCTAGCTTCTTTACTTTGGGAGTTACTGCTGGACGTTTAGCATGTTTTGAACTGCAGTCTGCTAGGGCCGAGAAATGCACCGTAGGAGGTTCCAGGCATGTTCCCTCTTTCCAGGCAAAGGAAAAGGCTGAGAGCCAAAGTGACAGGGTCTGCTCGTGTGTCCTGTTAGGAGGTTTCAGACAAGCTATGCCTTTCAGGCCTAGCTTCTTTACTTTGGGAGTTATTGCTGGATGTTTAGCATGTTTTGAACTGCAGTCTGCTAGGGCCGAGAAAAGCACCGTAGGAGGTTCCAGGCATGTTCCCTCTTTCCAGGCAAAGGAAAAGGCTGAGAGCCAAAGTGACAGGGTCTGCTCGTGTGTCCTGTTAGGAGGTTTCAGACAAGCTATGCCTTTCAGGCCTAGCTTCTTTACTTTGGGAGTTATTGCTGGACGTTTAGCATGTTTTGAACTGCAGTCTGCTAGGGCCGAGAAAAGCACCGTAGGAGGTTCCAGGCATGTTCCCTCTTTCCAGGCAAAGGAAAAGGCTGAGAGCCAAAGTGACAGGGTCTGCTCGTGTGTCCTGTTAGGAGGTTTCAGACAAGCTATGCCTTTCAGGCCTAGCTTCTTTACTTTGGGAGTTACTGCTGGACGTTTAGCATGTTTTGAACTGCAGTCTGCTAGGGCCGAGAAAAGCACCGTAGGAGGTTCCAGGCATGTTCCCTCTTTCCAGGCAAAGGAAAAGGCTGAGAGCCAAAGTGACAGGGTCTGCTCGTGTGTCCTGTTAGGAGGTTTCAGACAAGCTATGCCTTTCAGGCCTAGCTTCTTTACTTTGGGAGTTATTGCTGGACGTTTAGCATGTTTTGAACTGCAGTCTGCTAGGGCCGAGAAAAGCACCGTAGGAGGTTCCAGGCATGTTCCCTCTTTCCAGGCAAAGGAAAAGGCTGAGAGCCAAAGTGACAGGGTCTGCTCGTGTGTCCTGTTAGGAGGTTTCAGACAAGCTATGCCTTTCAGGCCTAGCTTCTTTACTTTGGGAGTTATTGCTGGACGTTTAGCATGTTTTGAACTGCAGTCTGCTAGGGCCGAGAAAAGCACCGTAGGAGGTTCCAGGCATGTTCCCTCTTTCCAGGCAAAGGAAAAGGCTGAGACCCAAAGTGACAGGGTCTGCTCGTGTGTCCTGTTAGGAGGTTTCAGACAAGCTATGCCTTTCAGGCCTAGCTTCTTTACTTTGGGAGTTACTGCTGGACGTTTAGCATGTTTTGAACTGCAGTCTGCTAGGGCCGAGAAAAGCACCGTAGGAGGTTCCAGGCATGTTCCCTCTTTCCAGGCAAAGGAAAAGGCTGAGAGCCAAAGTGACAGGGTCTGCTCGTGTGTCCTGTTAGGAGGTTTCAGACAAGCTATGCCTTTCAGGCCTAGCTTCTTTACTTTGGGAGTTATTGCTGGACGTTTAGCATGTTTTGAACTGCAGTCTGCTAGGGCCGAGAAAAGCACCGTAGGAGGTTCCAGGCATGTTCCCTCTTTCCAAGCAAAGGAAAAGGCTGAGAGCCAAAGTGACAGGGTCTGCTGGTGTGTCCTGTTAGGAGGTTTCAGACAAGCTATGCCTTTCAGGCCTAGCTTCTTTACTTTGGGAGTTATTGCTGGACGTTTAGCATGTTTTGAACTGCAGTCTGCTAGGGCCGAGAAAAGCACCGTAGGAGGTTCCAGGCATGTTCCCTCTTTCCAGGCAAAGGAAAAGGCTGAGAGCCAAAGTGACAGGGTCTGCTCGTGTGTCCTGTTAGGAGGTTTCAGACAAGCTATGCCTTTCAGGCCTAGCTTCTTTACTTTGGGAGTTATTGCTGGACGTTTAGCATGTTTTGAACTGCAGTCTGCTAGGGCCGAGAAAAGCACCGTAGGAGGTTCCAGGCATGTTCCCTCTTTCCAGGCAAAGGAAAAGGCTGAGAGCCAAAGTGACAGGGTCTGCTCGTGTGTCCTGTTAGGAGGTTTCAGACAAGCTATGCCTTTCAGGCCTAGCTTCTTTACTTTGGGAGTTATTGCTGGACGTTTAGCATGTTTTGAACTGCAGTCTGCTAGGGCCGAGAAAAGCACCGTAGGAGGTTCCAGGCATGTTCCCTCTTTCCAGGCAAAGGAAAAGGCTGAGAGCCAAAGTGACAGGGTCTGCTCGTGTGTCCTGTTAGGAGGTTTCAGACAAGCTATGCCTTTCAGGCCTAGCTTCTTTACTTTGGGAGTTATTGCTGGACGTTTAGCATGTTTTGAACTGCAGTCTGCTAGGGCCGAGAAAAGCACCGTAGGAGGTTCCAGGCATGTTCCCTCTTTCCAGGCAAAGGAAAAGGCTGAGACCCAAAGTGACAGGGTCTGCTCGTGTGTCCTGTTAGGAGGTTTCAGACAAGCTATGCCTTTCAGGCCTAGCTTCTTTACTTTGGGAGTTATTGCTGGACGTTTAGCATGTTTTGAACTGCAGTCTGCTAGGGCCGAGAAAAGCACCGTAGGAGGTTCCAGGCATGTTCCCTCTTTCCAGGCAAAGGAAAAGGCTGAGAGCCAAAGTGACAGGGTCTGCTCGTGTGTCCTGTTAGGAGGTTTCAGACAAGCTATGCCTTTCAGGCCTAGCTTCTTTACTTTGGGAGTTATTGCTGGACGTTTAGCATGTTTTGAACTGCAGTCTGCTAGGGCCGAGAAAAGCACCGTAGGAGGTTCCAGGCATGTTCCCTCTTTCCAGGCAAAGGAAAAGGCTGAGAGCCAAAGTGACAGGGTCTGCTCGTGTGTCCTGTTAGGAGGTTTCAGACAAGCTATGCCTTTCAGGCCTAGCTTCTTTACTTTGGGAGTTACTGCTGGACGTTTAGCATGTTTTGAACTGCAGTCTGCTAGGGCCGAGAAAAGCACCGTAGGAGGTTCCAGGCATGTTCCCTCTTTCCAGGCAAAGGAAAAGGCTGAGAGCCAAAGTGACAGGGTCTGCTCGTGTGTCCTGTTAGGAGGTTTCAGACAAGCTATGCCTTTCAGGCCTAGCTTCTTTACTTTGGGAGTTATTGCTGGACGTTTAGCATGTTTTGAACTGCAGTCTGCTAGGGCCGAGAAAAGCACCGTAGGAGGTTCCAGGCATGTTCCCTCTTTCCAGGCAAAGGAAAAGGCTGAGAGCCAAAGTGACAGGGTCTGCTGGTGTGTCCTGTTAGGAGGTTTCAGACAAGCTATGCCTTTCAGGCCTAGCTTCTTTACTTTGGGAGTTATTGCTGGACGTTTAGCATGTTTTGAACTGCAGTCTGCTAGGGCCGAGAAAAGCACCGTAGGAGGTTCCAGGCATGTTCCCTCTTTCCAGGCAAAGGAAAAGGCTGAGAGCCAAAGTGACAGGGTCTGCTCGTGTGTCCTGTTAGGAGGTTTCAGACAAGCTATGCCTTTCAGGCCTAGCTTCTTTACTTTGGGAGTTATTGCTGGACGTTTAGCATGTTTTGAACTGCAGTCTGCTAGGGCCGAGAAAAGCACCGTAGGAGGTTCCAGGCATGTTCCCTCTTTCCAGGCAAAGGAAAAGGCTGAGAGCCAAAGTGACAGGGTCTGCTCGTGTGTCCTGTTAGGAGGTTTCAGACAAGCTATGCCTTTCAGGCCTAGCTTCTTTACTTTGCGAGTTATTGCTGGACGTTTAGCATGTTTTGAACTGCAGTCTGCTAGGGCCGAGAAAAGCACCGTAGGAGGTTCCAGGCATGTTCCCTCTTTCCAGGCAAAGGAAAAGGCTGAGACCCAAAGTGACAGGGTCTGCTCGTGTGTCCTGTTAGGAGGTTTCAGACAAGCTATGCCTTTCAGGCCTAGCTTCTTTACTTTGGGAGTTACTGCTGGACGTTTAGCATGTTTTGAACTGCAGTCTGCTAGGGCCGAGAAAAGCACCGTAGGAGGTTCCAGGCATGTTCCCTCTTTCCAGGCAAAGGAAAAGGCTGAGAGCCAAAGTGACAGGGTCTGCTCGTGTGTCCTGTTAGGAGGTTTCAGACAAGCTATGCCTTTCAGGCCTAGCTTCTTTACTTTGGGAGTTATTGCTGGACGTTTAGCATGTTTTGAACTGCAGTCTGCTAGGGCCGAGAAAAGCACCGTAGGAGGTTCCAGGCATGTTCCCTCTTTCCAGGCAAAGGAAAAGGCTGAGAGCCAAAGTGACAGGGTCTGCTCGTGTGTCCTGTTAGGAGGTTTCAGACAAGCTATGCCTTTCAGGCCTAGCTTCTTTACTTTGGGAGTTATTGCTGGACGTTTAGCATGTTTTGAACTGCAGTCTGCTAGGGCCGAGAAAAGCACCGTAGGAGGTTCCAGGCATGTTCCCTCTTTCCAGGCAAAGGAAAAGGCTGAGAGCCAAAGTGACAGGGTCTGCTCGTGTGTCCTGTTAGGAGGTTTCAGACAAGCTATGCCTTTCAGGCCTAGCTTCTTTACTTTGGGAGTTATTGCTGGACGTTTAGCATGTTTTGAACTGCAGTCTGCTAGGGCCGAGAAAAGCACCGTAGGAGGTTCCAGGCATGTTCCCTCTTTCCAGGCAAAGGAAAAGGCTGAGAGCCAAAGTGACAGGGTCTGCTCGTGTGTCCTGTTAGGAGGTTTCAGACAAGCTATGCCTTTCAGGCCTAGCTTCTTTACTTTGGGAGTTATTGCTGGACGTTTAGCATGTTTTGAACTGCAGTCTGCTAGGGCCGAGAAAAGCACCGTAGGAGGTTCCAGGCATGTTCCCTCTTTCCAGGCAAAGGAAAAGGCTGAGAGCCAAAGTGACAGGGTCTGCTCGTGTGTCCTGTTAGGAGGTTTCAGACAAGCTATGCCTTTCAGGCCTAGCTTCTTTACTTTGGGAGTTATTGCTGGACGTTTAGCATGTTTTGAACTGCAGTCTGCTAGGGCCGAGAAAAGCACCGTAGGAGGTTCCAGGCATGTTCCCTCTTTCCCGGCAAAGGAAAAGGCTGAATGCCAAAGTGGCAGGGTCTGCTCGTGTGTCCTGTTAGGAGGTTTCAGACAAGCTATGCCTTTCAGGCCTAGCTTCTTTACTTTGGGAGTTATTGCTGGACGTTTAGCATGTTTTGAACTGCAGTCTGCTAGGGCCGAGAAAAGCACCGTAGGAGGTTCCAGGCATGTTCCCTCTTTCCAGGCAAAGGAAAAGGCTGAGAGCCAAAGTGACAGGGTCTGCTCGTGTGTCCTGTTAGGAGGTTTCAGACAAGCTATGCCTTTCAGGCCTAGCTTCTTTACTTTGGGAGTTATTGCTGGACGTTTAGCATGTTTTGAACTGCAGTCTGCTAGGGCCGAGAAAAGCACCGTAGGAGGTTCCAGGCATGTTCCCTCTTTCCAGGCAAAGGAAAAGGCTGAGAGCCAAAGTGACAGGGTCTGCTCGTGTGTCCTGTTAGGAGGTTTCAGACAAGCTATGCCTTTCAGGCCTAGCTTCTTTACTTTGGGAGTTATTGCTGGACGTTTAGCATGTTTTGAACTGCAGTCTGCTAGGGCCGAGAAAAGCACCGTAGGAGGTTCCAGGCATGTTCCCTCTTTCCAAGCAAAGGTAAAGGCTGAGAGCCAAAGTGACAGGGTCTGCTCGTGTGTCCTGTTAGGAGGTTTCAGACAAGCTATGCCTTTCAGGCCTAGCTTCTTTACTTTGGGAGTTATTGCTGGACGTTTAGCATGTTTTGAACTGCAGTCTGCTAGGGCCGAGAAAAGCACCGTAGGAGGTTCCAGGCATGTTCCCTCTTTCCAGGCAAAGGAAAAGGCTGAGACCCAAAGTGACAGGGTCTGCTCGTGTGTCCTGTTAGGAGGTTTCAGACAAGCTATGCCTTTCAGGCCTAGCTTCTTTACTTTGGGAGTTACTGCTGGACGTTTAGCATGTTTTGAACTGCAGTCTGCTAGGGCCGAGAAAAGCACCGTAGGAGGTTCCAGGCATGTTCCCTCTTTCCAGGCAAAGGAAAAGGCTGAGAGCCAAAGTGACAGGGTCTGCTCGTGTGTCCTGTTAGGAGGTTTCAGACAAGCTATGCCTTTCAGGCCTAGCTTCTTTACTTTGGGAGTTATTGCTGGACGTTTAGCATGTTTTGAACTGCAGTCTGCTAGGGCCGAGAAAAGCACCGTAGGAGGTTCCAGGCATGTTCCCTCTTTCCAAGCAAAGGAAAAGGCTGAGAGCCAAAGTGACAGGGTCTGCTGGTGTGTCCTGTTAGGAGGTTTCAGACAAGCTATGCCTTTCAGGCCTAGCTTCTTTACTTTGGGAGTTATTGCTGGACGTTTAGCATGTTTTGAACTGCAGTCTGCTAGGGCCGAGAAAAGCACCGTAGGAGGTTCCAGGCATGTTCCCTCTTTCCAGGCAAAGGAAAAGGCTGAGAGCCAAAGTGACAGGGTCTGCTCGTGTGTCCTGTTAGGAGGTTTCAGACAAGCTATGCCTTTCAGGCCTAGCTTCTTTACTTTGGGAGTTATTGCTGGACGTTTAGCATGTTTTGAACTGCAGTCTGCTAGGGCCGAGAAAAGCACCGTAGGAGGTTCCAGGCATGTTCCCTCTTTCCAGGCAAAGGAAAAGGCTGAGAGCCAAAGTGACAGGGTCTGCTCGTGTGTCCTGTTAGGAGGTTTCAGACAAGCTATGCCTTTCAGGCCTAGCTTCTTTACTTTGGGAGTTATTGCTGGACGTTTAGCATGTTTTGAACTGCAGTCTGCTAGGGCCGAGAAAAGCACCGTAGGAGGTTCCAGGCATGTTCCCTCTTTCCCGGCAAAGGAAAAGACTGAATGCCAAAGTGGCAGGGTCTGCTCGTGTGTCCTGTTAGGAGGTTTCAGACAAGCTATGCCTTTCAGGCCTAGCTTCTTTACTTTGGGAGTTATTGCTGGACGTTTAGCATGTTTTGAACTGCAGTCTGCTAGGGCCGAGAAAAGCACCGTAGGAGGTTCCAGGCATGTTCCCTCTTTCCAGGCAAAGGAAAAGGCTGAGAGCCAAAGTGACAGGGTCTGCTCGTGTGTCCTGTTAGGAGGTTTCAGACAAGCTATGCCTTTCAGGCCTAGCTTCTTTACTTTGGGAGTTATTGCTGGACGTTTAGCATGTTTTGAACTGCAGTCTGCTAGGGCCGAGAAAAGCACCGTAGGAGGTTCCAGGCATGTTCCCTCTTTCCAGGCAAAGGAAAAGGCTGAGAGCCAAAGTGACAGGGTCTGCTCGTGTGTCCTGTTAGGAGGTTTCAGACAAGCTATGCCTTTCAGGCCTAGCTTCTTTACTTTGGGAGTTATTGCTGGACGTTTAGCATGTTTTGAACTGCAGTCTGCTAGGGCCAAGAAAAGCACCGTAGGAGGTTCCAGGCATGTTCCCTCTTTCCAGGCAAAGGAAAAGGCTGAGAGCCAAAGTGACAGGGTCTGCTCGTGTGTCCTGTTAGGAGGTTTCAGACAAGCTATGCCTTTCAGGCCTAGCTTCTTTACTTTGGGAGTTATTGCTGGACGTTTAGCATGTTTTGAACTGCAGTCTGCTAGGGCCGAGAAAAGCACCGTAGGAGGTTCCAGGCATGTTCCCTCTTTCCAGGCAAAGGAAAAGGCTGAGAGCCAAAGTGACAGGGTCTGCTCGTGTGTCCTGTTAGGAGGTTTCAGACAAGCTATGCCTTTCAGGCCTAGCTTCTTTACTTTGGGAGTTATTGCTGGACGTTTAGCATGTTTTGAACTGCAGTCTGCTAGGGCCGAGAAAAGCACCGTAGGAGGCTCCAGGCATGTTCCCTCTTTCCAGGCAAAGGAAAAGGCTGAGAGCCAAAGTGACAGGGTCTGCTCGTGTGTCCTGTTAGGAGGTTTCAGACAAGCTATGCCTTTCAGGCCTAGCTTCTTTACTTTGGGAGTTATTGCTGGACGTTTAGCATGTTTTGAACTGCAGTCTGCTAGGGCCGAGAAAAGCACCGTAGGAGGTTCCAGGCATGTTCCCTCTTTCCAGGCAAAGGAAAAGGCTGAGAGCCAAAGTGACAGGGTCTGCTCGTGTGTCCTGTTAGGAGGTTTCAGACAAGCTATGCCTTTCAGGCCTAGCTTCTTTACTTTGGGAGTTATTGCTGGACGTTTAGCATGTTTTGAACTGCAGTCTGCTAGGGCCGAGAAAAGCACCGTAGGAGGTTCCAGGCATGTTCCCTCTTTCCAGGCAAAGGAAAAGGCTGAGAGCCAAAGTGACAGGGTCTGCTGGTGTGTCCTGTTAGGAGGTTTCAGACAAGCTATGCCTTTCAGGCCTAGCTTCTTTACTTTGGGAGTTATTGCTGGACGTTTAGCATGTTTTGAACTGCAGTCTGCTAGGGCCGAGAAAAGCACCGTAGGAGGTTCCAGGCATGTTCCCTCTTTCCAGGCAAAGGAAAAGGCTGAGAGCCAAAGTGACAGGGTCTGCTCGTGTGTCCTGTTAGGAGGTTTCAGACAAGCTATGCCTTTCAGGCCTAGCTTCTTTACTTTGGGAGTTACTGCTGGACGTTTTGCATGTTTTGAACTGCAGTCTGCTAGGGCCGAGAAAAGCACCGTAGGAGGTTCCAGGCATGTTCCCTCTTTCCAGGCAAAGGAAAAGGCTGAGAGCCAAAGTGACAGGGTCTGCTGGTGTGTCCTGTTAGGAGGTTTCAGACAAGCTATGCCTTTCAGGCCTAGCTTCTTTACTTTGGGAGTTACTGCTGGACGTTTAGCATGTTTTGAACTGCAGTCTGCTAGGGCCGAGAAAAGCACCGTAGGAGGTTCCAGGCATGTTCCCTCTTTCCAGGCAAAGGAAAAGGCTGAGAGCCAAAGTGACAGGGTCTGCTCGTGTGTCCTGTTAGGAGGTTTCAGACAAGCTATGCCTTTCAGGCCTAGCTTCTTTACTTTGGGAGTTATTGCTGGACGTTTAGCATGTTTTGAACTGCAGTCTGCTAGGGCCGAGAAAAGCACCGTAGGAGGTTCCAGGCATGTTCCCTCTTTCCAGGCAAAGGAAAAGGCTGAGAGCCAAAGTGACAGGGTCTGCTCGTGTGTCCTGTTAGGAGGTTTCAGACAAGCTATGCCTTTCAGGCCTAGCTTCTTTACTTTGGGAGTTATTGCTGGACGTTTAGCATGTTTTGAACTGCAGTCTGCTAGGGCCGAGAAAAGCACCGTAGGAGGTTCCAGGCATGTTCCCTCTTTCCAGGCAAAGGAAAAGGCTGAGAGCCAAAGTGACAGGGTCTGCTCGTGTGTCCTGTTAGGAGGTTTCAGACAAGCTATGCCTTTCATGACTAGCTTCTTTACTTTGGGAGTTATTGCTGGACGTTTAGCATGTTTTGAACTGCAGTCTGCTAGGGCCGAGAAAAGCACCGTAGGAGGTTCCAGGCATGTTCCCTCTTTCCAGGCAAAGGAAAAGGCTGAGAGCCAAAGTGACAGGGTCTGCTCGTGTGTCCTGTTAGGAGGTTTCAGACAAGCTATGCCTTTCAGGCCTAGCTTCTTTACTTTGGGAGTTATTGCTGGACGTTTAGCATGTTTTGAACTGCAGTCTGCTAGGGCCGAGAAAAGCACCGTAGGAGGTTCCAGGCATGTTCCCTCTTTCCAGGCAAAGGAAAAGGCTGAGAGCCAAAGTGACAGGGTCTGCTCGTGTGTCCTGTTAGGAGGTTTCAGACAAGCTATGCCTTTCAGGCCTAGCTTCTTTACTTTGGGAGTTATTGCTGGACGTTTAGCATGTTTTGAACTGCAATCTGCTAGGGCCGAGAAAAGCACTGTAGGAGGTTCCAGGCATGTTCCCTCTTTCCAGGCAAAGGAAACGGCTTAGAGCCAAAGTGACAGGGTCTGCTCGTGTGTCCTGTTAGGAGGTTTCAGACAAGCTATGCCTTTCAGGCCTAGCTTCTTTACTTTGGGAGTTATTGCTGGACGTTTAGCATGTTTTGAACTGCAGTCTGCTAGGGCCGAGAAAAGCACCGTAGGAGGTTCCAGGCATGTTCCCTCTTTCCAGGCAAAGGAAAAGGCTGAGAGCCAAAGTGACAGGGTCTGCTCGTGTGTCCTGTTAGGAGGTTTCAGACAAGCTATGCCTTTCAGGCCTAGCTTCTTTACTTTGGGAGTTATTGCTGGACGTTTAGCATGTTTTGAACTGCAGTCTGCTAGGGCCGAGAAAAGCACCGTAGGAGGTTCCAGGCATGTTCCCTCTTTCCAGGCAAAGGAAAAGGCTGAGAGCCAAAGTGACAGTGTCTGCTCGTGTGTCCTGTTAGTAGGTTTCAGACAAGCTATGCCTTTCAGGCCTAGCTTCTTTACTTTGGGAGTTATTGCTGGACGTTTAGCATGTTTTGAACTGCAGTCTGCTAGGGCCGAGAAAAGCACCGTAGGAGGTTCCAGGCATGTTCCCTCTTTCCAGGCAAAGGAAAAGGCTGAGAGCCAAAGTGACAGGGTCTGCTCGTGTGTCCTGTTAGGAGGTTTCAGACAAGCTATGCCTTTCAGGCCTAGCTTCTTTACTTTGGGAGTTACTGCTGGACGTTTAGCATGTTTTGAACTGCAGTCTGCTAGGGCCGAGAAAAGCACCGTAGGAGGTTCCAGGCATGTTCCCTCTTTCCAGGCAAAGGAAAAGGCTGAGAGCCAAAGTGACAGGGTCTGCTCGTGTGTCCTGTTAGGAGGTTTCAGACAAGCTATGCCTTTCAGGCCTAGCTTCTTTACTTTGGGAGTTATTGCTGGACGTTTAGCATGTTTTGAACTGCAGTCTGCTAGGGCCGAGAAATGCACCGTAGGAGGTTCCAGGCATGTTCCCTCTTTCCAGGCAAAGGAAAAGGCTGAGAGCCAAAGTGACAGGGTCTGCTCGTGTGTCCTGTTAGGAGGTTTCAGACAAGCTATGCCTTTCAGGACTAGCTTCTTTACTTTGGGAGTTATTGCTGGATGTTTAGCATGTTTTGAACTGCAGTCTGCTAGGGCCGAGAAAAGCACCGTAGGAGGTTCCAGGCATGTTCCCTCTTTCCAGGCAAAGGAAAAGGCTGAGAGCCAAAGTGACAGGGTCTGCTCGTGTGTCCTGTTAGGAGGTTTCAGACAAGCTATGCCTTTCAGGCCTAGCTTCTTTACTTTGGGAGTTATTGCTGGACGTTTAGCATGTTTTGAACTGCAGTCTGCTAGGGC
The DNA here is from genome assembly GCA_022605955.1 of Rallus limicola. Classification (NCBI taxonomy): domain Eukaryota; kingdom Metazoa; phylum Chordata; class Aves; order Gruiformes; family Rallidae; genus Rallus; species Rallus limicola. The sequence continues at coordinate 101,413 of JAKCOZ010000441.1, forward strand.
CGAGAAAAGCACCGTAGGAGGTTCCAGGCATGTTCCCTCTTTCCAGGCAAAGGAAAAGGCTGAGAGCCAAAGTGACAGGGTCTGCTCGTGTGTCCTGTTAGGAGGTTTCAGACAAGCTATGCCTTTCAGGCCTAGCTTCTTTACTTTGGGAGTTACTGCTGGACGTTTAGCATGTTTTGAACTGCAGTCTGCTAGGGCCGAGAAAAGCACCGTAGGAGGTTCCAGGCATGTTCCCTCTTTCCAGGCAAAGGAAAAGGCTGAGAGCCAAAGTGACAGGGTCTGCTCGTGTGTCCTGTTAGGAGGTTTCAGACAAGCTATGCCTTTCAGGCCTAGCTTCTTTACTTTGGGAGTTATTGCTGGACGTTTAGCATGTTTTGAACTGCAGTCTGCTAGGGCCGAGAAAAGCACCGTAGGAGGTTCCAGGCATGTTCCCTCTTTCCAGGCAAAGGAAAAGGCTGAGAGCCAAAGTGACAGGGTCTGCTCGTGTGTCCTGTTAGGAGGTTTCAGACAAGCTATGCCTTTCAGGCCTAGCTTCTTTACTTTGGGAGTTATTGCTGGACGTTTAGCATGTTTTGAACTGCAGTCTGCTAGGGCCGAGAAAAGCACCGTAGGAGGTTCCAGGCATGTTCCCTCTTTCCAGGCAAAGGAAAAGGCTGAGACCCAAAGTGACAGGGTCTGCTCGTGTGTCCTGTTAGGAGGTTTCAGACAAGCTATGCCTTTCAGGCCTAGCTTCTTTACTTTGGGAGTTACTGCTGGACGTTTAGCATGTTTTGAACTGCAGTCTGCTAGGGCCGAGAAAAGCACCGTAGGAGGTTCCAGGCATGTTCCCTCTTTCCAGGCAAAGGAAAAGGCTGAGAGCCAAAGTGACAGGGTCTGCTCGTGTGTCCTGTTAGGAGGTTTCAGACAAGCTATGCCTTTCAGGCCTAGCTTCTTTACTTTGGGAGTTATTGCTGGACGTTTAGCATGTTTTGAACTGCAGTCTGCTAGGGCCGAGAAAAGCACCGTAGGAGGTTCCAGGCATGTTCCCTCTTTCCAAGCAAAGGAAAAGGCTGAGAGCCAAAGTGACAGGGTCTGCTGGTGTGTCCTGTTAGGAGGTTTCAGACAAGCTATGCCTTTCAGGCCTAGCTTCTTTACTTTGGGAGTTATTGCTGGACGTTTAGCATGTTTTGAACTGCAGTCTGCTAGGGCCGAGAAAAGCACCGTAGGAGGTTCCAGGCATGTTCCCTCTTTCCAGGCAAAGGAAAAGGCTGAGAGCCAAAGTGACAGGGTCTGCTCGTGTGTCCTGTTAGGAGGTTTCAGACAAGCTATGCCTTTCAGGCCTAGCTTCTTTACTTTGGGAGTTATTGCTGGACGTTTAGCATGTTTTGAACTGCAGTCTGCTAGGGCCGAGAAAAGCACCGTAGGAGGTTCCAGGCATGTTCCCTCTTTCCAGGCAAAGGAAAAGGCTGAGAGCCAAAGTGACAGGGTCTGCTCGTGTGTCCTGTTAGGAGGTTTCAGACAAGCTATGCCTTTCAGGCCTAGCTTCTTTACTTTGGGAGTTATTGCTGGACGTTTAGCATGTTTTGAACTGCAGTCTGCTAGGGCCGAGAAAAGCACCGTAGGAGGTTCCAGGCATGTTCCCTCTTTCCAGGCAAAGGAAAAGGCTGAGAGCCAAAGTGACAGGGTCTGCTCGTGTGTCCTGTTAGGAGGTTTCAGACAAGCTATGCCTTTCAGGCCTAGCTTCTTTACTTTGGGAGTTATTGCTGGACGTTTAGCATGTTTTGAACTGCAGTCTGCTAGGGCCGAGAAAAGCACCGTAGGAGGTTCCAGGCATGTTCCCTCTTTCCAGGCAAAGGAAAAGGCTGAGACCCAAAGTGACAGGGTCTGCTCGTGTGTCCTGTTAGGAGGTTTCAGACAAGCTATGCCTTTCAGGCCTAGCTTCTTTACTTTGGGAGTTATTGCTGGACGTTTAGCATGTTTTGAACTGCAGTCTGCTAGGGCCGAGAAAAGCACCGTAGGAGGTTCCAGGCATGTTCCCTCTTTCCCGGCAAAGGAAAAGGCTGAATGCCAAAGTGGCAGGGTCTGCTCGTGTGTCCTGTTAGGAGGTTTCAGACAAGCTATGCCTTTCAGGCCTAGCTTCTTTACTTTGGGAGTTATTGCTGGACGTTTAGCATGTTTTGAACTGCAGTCTGCTAGGGCCGAGAAAAGCACCGTAGGAGGTTCCAGGCATGTTCCCTCTTTCCAGGCAAAGGAAAAGGCTGAGAGCCAAAGTGACAGGGTCTGCTCGTGTGTCCTGTTAGGAGGTTTCAGACAAGCTATGCCTTTCAGGCCTAGCTTCTTTACTTTGGGAGTTATTGCTGGACGTTTAGCATGTTTTGAACTGCAGTCTGCTAGGGCCGAGAAAAGCACCGTAGGAGGTTCCAGGCATGTTCCCTCTTTCCAGGCAAAGGAAAAGGCTGAGAGCCAAAGTGACAGGGTCTGCTCGTGTGTCCTGTTAGGAGGTTTCAGACAAGCTATGCCTTTCAGGCCTAGCTTCTTTACTTTGGGAGTTACTGCTGGACGTTTAGCATGTTTTGAACTGCAGTCTGCTAGGGCCGAGAAAAGCACCGTAGGAGGTTCCAGGCATGTTCCCTCTTTCCAGGCAAAGGAAAAGGCTGAGAGCCAAAGTGACAGGGTCTGCTCGTGTGTCCTGTTAGGAGGTTTCAGACAAGCTATGCCTTTCAGGCCTAGCTTCTTTACTTTGGGAGTTACTGCTGGACGTTTAGCATGTTTTGAACTGCAGTCTGCTAGGGCCGAGAAAAGCACCGTAGGAGGTTCCAGGCATGTTCCCTCTTTCCAGGCAAAGGAAAAGGCTGAGAGCCAAAGTGACAGGGTCTGCTCGTGTGTCCTGTTAGGAGGTTTCAGACAAGCTATGCCTTTCAGGCCTAGCTTCTTTACTTTGGGAGTTATTGCTGGACGTTTAGCATGTTTTGAACTGCAGTCTGCTAGGGCCGAGAAAAGCACCGTAGGAGGTTCCAGGCATGTTCCCTCTTTCCAGGCAAAGGAAAAGGCTGAGAGCCAAAGTGACAGGGTCTGCTCGTGTGTCCTGTTAGGAGGTTTCAGACAAGCTATGCCTTTCAGGCCTAGCTTCTTTACTTTGGGAGTTACTGCTGGACGTTTAGCATGTTTTGAACTGCAGTCTGCTAGGGCCGAGAAAAGCACCGTAGGAGGTTCCAGGCATGTTCCCTCTTTCCAGGCAAAGGAAAAGGCTGAGAGCCAAAGTGACAGGGTCTGCTCGTGTGTCCTGTTAGGAGGTTTCAGACAAGCTATGCCTTTCAGGCCTAGCTTCTTTACTTTGGGAGTTACTGCTGGACGTTTAGCATGTTTTGAACTGCAGTCTGCTAGGGCCGAGAAAAGCACCGTAGGAGGTTCCAGGCATGTTCCCTCTTTCCAGGCAAAGGAAAAGGCTGAGAGCCAAAGTGACAGGGTCTGCTCGTGTGTCCTGTTAGGAGGTTTCAGACAAGCTATGCCTTTCAGGCCTAGCTTCTTTACTTTGGGAGTTATTGCTGGACGTTTAGCATGTTTTGAACTGCAGTCTGCTAGGGCTGAGAAAAGCACCGTAGGAGGTTCCAGGCATGTTCCCTCTTTCCAGGCAAAGGAAAAGGCTGAGAGCCAAAGTGACAGGGTCTGCTCGTGTGTCCTGTTAGGAGGTTTCAGACAAGCTATGCCTTTCAGGCCTAGCTTCTTTACTTTGGGAGTTATTGCTGGACGTTTAGCATGTTTTGAACTGCAGTCTGCTAGGGCCGAGAAAAGCACCGTAGGAGGTTCCAGGCATGTTCCCTCTTTCCAGGCAAAGGAAAAGGCTGAGAGCCAAAGTGACAGGGTCTGCTCGTGTGTCCTGTTAGGAGGTTTCAGACAAGCTATGCCTTTCAGGACTAGCTTCTTTACTTTGGGAGTTATTGCTGGACGTTTTGCATGTTTTGAACTGCAGTCTGCTAGGGCCGAGAAAAGCACCGTAGGAGGTTCCAGGCATGTTCCCTCTTTCCAGGCAAAGGAAAAGGCTGAGAGCCAAAGTGACAGGGTCTGCTCGTGTGTCCTGTTAGGAGGTTTCAGACAAGCTATGCCTTTCAGGCCTAGCTTCTTTACTTTGGGAGTTATTGCTGGACGTTTAGCATGTTTTGAACTGCAGTCTGCTAGGGCCGAGAAAAGCACCGTAGGAGGTTCCAGGCATGTTCCCTCTTTCCAGGCAAAGGAAAAGGCTGAGAGCCAAAGTGACAGGGTCTGCTGGTGTGTCCTGTTAGGAGGTTTCAGACAAGCTATGCCTTTCAGGCCTAGCTTCTTTACTTTGGGAGTTATTGCTGGACGTTTAGCATGTTTTGAACTGCAGTCTGCTAGGGCCGAGAAAAGCACCGTAGGAGGTTCCAGGCATGTTCCCTCTTTCCAGGCAAAGGAAAAGGCTGAGAGCCAAAGTGACAGGGTCTGCTCGTGTGTCCTGTTAGGAGGTTTCAGACAAGCTATGCCTTTCAGGCCTAGCTTCTTTACTTTGGGAGTTATTGCTGGACGTTTAGCATGTTTTGAACTGCAATCTGCTAGGGCCGAGAAAAGCACTGTAGGAGGTTCCAGGCATGTTCCCTCTTTCCAGGCAAAGGAAACGGCTTAGAGCCAAAGTGACAGGGTCTGCTCGTGTGTCCTGTTAGGAGGTTTCAGACAAGCTATGCCTTTCAGGCCTAGCTTCTTTACTTTGGGAGTTATTGCTGGACGTTTAGCATGTTTTGAACTGCAGTCTGCTAGGGCCAAGAAAAGCACCGTAGGAGGTTCCAGGCATGTTCCCTCTTTCCAGGCAAAGGAAAAGGCTGAGAGCCAAAGTGACAGGGTCTGCTCGTGTGTCCTGTTAGGAGGTTTCAGACAAGCTATGCCTTTCAGGCCTAGCTTCTTTACTTTGGGAGTTATTGCTGGACGTTTAGCATGTTTTGAACTGCAGTCTGCTAGGGCCGAGAAAAGCACCGTAGGAGGTTCCAGGCATGTTCCCTCTTTCCAGGCAAAGGAAAAGGCTGAGAGCCAAAGTGACAGGGTCTGCTCGTGTGTCCTGTTAGTAGGTTTCAGACAAGCTATGCCTTTCAGGACTAGCTTCTTTACTTTGGGAGTTATTGCTGGACGTTTAGCATGTTTTGAACTGCAGTCTGCTAGGGCCGAGAAAAGCACCGTAGGAGGTTCCAGGCATGTTCCCTCTTTCCAGGCAAAGGAAAAGGCTGAGAGCCAAAGTGACAGGGTCTGCTCGTGTGTCCTGTTAGGAGGTTTCAGACAAGCTATGCCTTTCAGGCCTAGCTTCTTTACTTTGGGAGTTACTGCTGGACGTTTAGCATGTTTTGAACTGCAGTCTGCTAGGGCCGAGAAAAGCACCGTAGGAGGTTCCAGGCATGTTCCCTCTTTCCAGGCAAAGGAAAAGGCTGAGAGCCAAAGTGACAGGGTCTGCTGGTGTGTCCTGTTAGGAGGTTTCAGACAAGCTATGCCTTTCAGGCCTAGCTTCTTTACTTTGGGAGTTATTGCTGGACGTTTAGCATGTTTTGAACTGCAGTCTGCTAGGGCCGAGAAATGCACCGTAGGAGGTTCCAGGCATGTTCCCTCTTTCCAGGCAAAGGAAAAGGCTGAGAGCCAAAGTGACAGGGTCTGCTCGTGTGTCCTGTTAGGAGGTTTCAGACAAGCTATGCCTTTCAGGCCTAGCTTCTTTACTTTGGGAGTTATTGCTGGATGTTTAGCATGTTTTGAACTGCAGTCTGCTAGGGCCGAGAAAAGCACCGTAGGAGGTTCCAGGCATGTTCCCTCTTTCCAGGCAAAGGAAAAGGCTGAGAGCCAAAGTGACAGGGTCTGCTCGTGTGTCCTGTTAGGAGGTTTCAGACAAGCTATGCCTTTCAGGCCTAGCTTCTTTACTTTGGGAGTTATTGCTGGACGTTTAGCATGTTTTGAACTGCAGTCTGCTAGGGCCGAGAAAAGCACCGTAGGAGGTTCCAGGCATGTTCCCTCTTTCCAGGCAAAGGAAAAGGCTGAGAGCCAAAGTGACAGGGTCTGCTCGTGTGTCCTGTTAGGAGGTTTCAGACAAGCTATGCCTTTCAGGCCTAGCTTCTTTACTTTGGGAGTTACTGCTGGACGTTTAGCATGTTTTGAACTGCAGTCTGCTAGGGCCGAGAAAAGCACCGTAGGAGGTTCCAGGCATGTTCCCTCTTTCCAGGCAAAGGAAAAGGCTGAGAGCCAAAGTGACAGGGTCTGCTCGTGTGTCCTGTTAGGAGGTTTCAGACAAGCTATGCCTTTCAGGCCTAGCTTCTTTACTTTGGGAGTTATTGCTGGACGTTTAGCATGTTTTGAACTGCAGTCTGCTAGGGCCGAGAAAAGCACCGTAGGAGGTTCCAGGCATGTTCCCTCTTTCCAGGCAAAGGAAAAGGCTGAGAGCCAAAGTGACAGGGTCTGCTCGTGTGTCCTGTTAGGAGGTTTCAGACAAGCTATGCCTTTCAGGCCTAGCTTCTTTACTTTGGGAGTTATTGCTGGACGTTTAGCATGTTTTGAACTGCAGTCTGCTAGGGCCGAGAAAAGCACCGTAGGAGGTTCCAGGCATGTTCCCTCTTTCCAGGCAAAGGAAAAGGCTGAGACCCAAAGTGACAGGGTCTGCTCGTGTGTCCTGTTAGGAGGTTTCAGACAAGCTATGCCTTTCAGGCCTAGCTTCTTTACTTTGGGAGTTACTGCTGGACGTTTAGCATGTTTTGAACTGCAGTCTGCTAGGGCCGAGAAAAGCACCGTAGGAGGTTCCAGGCATGTTCCCTCTTTCCAGGCAAAGGAAAAGGCTGAGAGCCAAAGTGACAGGGTCTGCTCGTGTGTCCTGTTAGGAGGTTTCAGACAAGCTATGCCTTTCAGGCCTAGCTTCTTTACTTTGGGAGTTATTGCTGGACGTTTAGCATGTTTTGAACTGCAGTCTGCTAGGGCCGAGAAAAGCACCGTAGGAGGTTCCAGGCATGTTCCCTCTTTCCAAGCAAAGGAAAAGGCTGAGAGCCAAAGTGACAGGGTCTGCTGGTGTGTCCTGTTAGGAGGTTTCAGACAAGCTATGCCTTTCAGGCCTAGCTTCTTTACTTTGGGAGTTATTGCTGGACGTTTAGCATGTTTTGAACTGCAGTCTGCTAGGGCCGAGAAAAGCACCGTAGGAGGTTCCAGGCATGTTCCCTCTTTCCAGGCAAAGGAAAAGGCTGAGAGCCAAAGTGACAGGGTCTGCTCGTGTGTCCTGTTAGGAGGTTTCAGACAAGCTATGCCTTTCAGGCCTAGCTTCTTTACTTTGGGAGTTATTGCTGGACGTTTAGCATGTTTTGAACTGCAGTCTGCTAGGGCCGAGAAAAGCACCGTAGGAGGTTCCAGGCATGTTCCCTCTTTCCAGGCAAAGGAAAAGGCTGAGAGCCAAAGTGACAGGGTCTGCTCGTGTGTCCTGTTAGGAGGTTTCAGACAAGCTATGCCTTTCAGGCCTAGCTTCTTTACTTTGGGAGTTATTGCTGGACGTTTAGCATGTTTTGAACTGCAGTCTGCTAGGGCCGAGAAAAGCACCGTAGGAGGTTCCAGGCATGTTCCCTCTTTCCAGGCAAAGGAAAAGGCTGAGAGCCAAAGTGACAGGGTCTGCTCGTGTGTCCTGTTAGGAGGTTTCAGACAAGCTATGCCTTTCAGGCCTAGCTTCTTTACTTTGGGAGTTATTGCTGGACGTTTAGCATGTTTTGAACTGCAGTCTGCTAGGGCCGAGAAAAGCACCGTAGGAGGTTCCAGGCATGTTCCCTCTTTCCAGGCAAAGGAAAAGGCTGAGAGCCAAAGTGACAGGGTCTGCTCGTGTGTCCTGTTAGGAGGTTTCAGACAAGCTATGCCTTTCAGGCCTAGCTTCTTTACTTTGGGAGTTATTGCTGGACGTTTAGCATGTTTTGAACTGCAGTCTGCTAGGGCCGAGAAAAGCACCGTAGGAGGTTCCAGGCATGTTCCCTCTTTCCAGGCAAAGGAAAAGGCTGAGAGCCAAAGTGACAGGGTCTGCTCGTGTGTCCTGTTAGGAGGTTTCAGACAAGCTATGCCTTTCAGGCCTAGCTTCTTTACTTTGGGAGTTATTGCTGGACGTTTAGCATGTTTTGAACTGCAGTCTGCTAGGGCCGAGAAAAGCACCGTAGGAGGTTCCAGGCATGTTCCCTCTTTCCAGGCAAAGGAAAAGGCTGAGAGCCAAAGTGACAGGGTCTGCTCGTGTGTCCTGTTAGGAGGTTTCAGACAAGCTATGCCTTTCAGGCCTAGCTTCTTTACTTTGGGAGTTACTGCTGGACGTTTAGCATGTTTTGAACTGCAGTCTGCTAGGGCCGAGAAAAGCACCGTAGGAGGTTCCAGGCATGTTCCCTCTTTCCAGGCAAAGGAAAAGGCTGAGAGCCAAAGTGACAGGGTCTGCTCGTGTGTCCTGTTAGGAGGTTTCAGACAAGCTATGCCTTTCAGGCCTAGCTTCTTTACTTTGGGAGTTATTGCTGGACGTTTAGCATGTTTTGAACTGCAGTCTGCTAGGGCCGAGAAAAGCACCGTAGGAGGTTCCAGGCATGTTCCCTCTTTCCAGGCAAAGGAAAAGGCTGAGAGCCAAAGTGACAGGGTCTGCTCGTGTGTCCTGTTAGGAGGTTTCAGACAAGCTATGCCTTTCAGGCCTAGCTTCTTTACTTTGGGAGTTATTGCTGGACGTTTAGCATGTTTTGAACTGCAGTCTGCTAGGGCCGAGAAAAGCACCGTAGGAGGTTCCAGGCATGTTCCCTCTTTCCAGGCAAAGGAAAAGGCTGAGACCCAAAGTGACAGGGTCTGCTCGTGTGTCCTGTTAGGAGGTTTCAGACAAGCTATGCCTTTCAGGCCTAGCTTCTTTACTTTGGGAGTTACTGCTGGACGTTTAGCATGTTTTGAACTGCAGTCTGCTAGGGCCGAGAAAAGCACCGTAGGAGGTTCCAGGCATGTTCCCTCTTTCCAGGCAAAGGAAAAGGCTGAGAGCCAAAGTGACAGGGTCTGCTCGTGTGTCCTGTTAGGAGGTTTCAGACAAGCTATTCCTTTCAGGCCTAGCTTCTTTACTTTGGGAGTTATTGCTGGACGTTTAGCATGTTTTGAACTGCAGTCTGCTAGGGCCGAGAAAAGCACCGTAGGAGGTTCCAGGCATGTTCCCTCTTTCCAGGCAAAGGAAAAGGCTGAGAGCCAAAGTGACAGGGTCTGCTGGTGTGTCCTGTTAGGAGGTTTCAGACAAGCTATGCCTTTCAGGCCTAGCTTCTTTACTTTGGGAGTTATTGCTGGACGTTTAGCATGTTTTGAACTGCAGTCTGCTAGGGCCGAGAAAAGCACCGTAGGAGGTTCCAGGCATGTTCCCTCTTTCCAGGCAAAGGAAAAGGCTGAGAGCCAAAGTGACAGGGTCTGCTCGTGTGTCCTGTTAGGAGGTTTCAGACAAGCTATGCCTTTCAGGCCTAGCTTCTTTACTTTGGGAGTTATTGCTGGACGTTTAGCATGTTTTGAACTGCAGTCTGCTAGGGCCGAGAAAAGCACCGTAGGAGGTTCCAGGCATGTTCCCTCTTTCCAGGCAAAGGAAAAGGCTGAGACCCAAAGTGACAGGGTCTGCTCGTGTGTCCTGTTAGGAGGTTTCAGACAAGCTATGCCTTTCAGGCCTAGCTTCTTTACTTTGGGAGTTATTGCTGGACGTTTAGCATGTTTTGAACTGCAGTCTGCTAGGGCCGAGAAAAGCACCGTAGGAGGTTCCAGGCATGTTCCCTCTTTCCAGGCAAAGGAAAAGGCTGAGAGCCAAAGTGACAGGGTCTGCTCGTGTGTCCTGTTAGGAGGTTTCAGACAAGCTATGCCTTTCAGGCCTAGCTTCTTTACTTTGGGAGTTATTGCTGGACGTTTAGCATGTTTTGAACTGCAGTCTGCTAGGGCCGAGAAAAGCACCGTAGGAGGTTCCAGGCATGTTCCCTCTTTCCCGGCAAAGGAAAAGGCTGAATGCCAAAGTGGCAGGGTCTGCTCGTGTGTCCTGTTAGGAGGTTTCAGACAAGCTATGCCTTTCAGGCCTAGCTTCTTTACTTTGGGAGTTATTGCTGGACGTTTAGCATGTTTTGAACTGCAGTCTGCTAGGGCCGAGAAAAGCACCGTAGGAGGTTCCAGGCATGTTCCCTCTTTCCAGGCAAAGGAAAAGGCTGAGAGCCAAAGTGACAGGGTCTGCTCGTGTGTCCTGTTAGGAGGTTTCAGACAAGCTATGCCTTTCAGGCCTAGCTTCTTTACTTTGGGAGTTATTGCTGGACGTTTAGCATGTTTTGAACTGCAGTCTGCTAGGGCCGAGAAAAGCACCGTAGGAGGTTCCAGGCATGTTCCCTCTTTCCAGGCAAAGGAAAAGGCTGAGAGCCAAAGTGACAGGGTCTGCTCGTGTGTCCTGTTAGGAGGTTTCAGACAAGCTATGCCTTTCAGGCCTAGCTTCTTTACTTTGGGAGTTATTGCTGGACGTTTAGCATGTTTTGAACTGCAGTCTGCTAGGGCCGAGAAAAGCACCGTAGGAGGTTCCAGGCATGTTCCCTCTTTCCAAGCAAAGGTAAAGGCTGAGAGCCAAAGTGACAGGGTCTGCTCGTGTGTCCTGTTAGGAGGTTTCAGACAAGCTATGCCTTTCAGGCCTAGCTTCTTTACTTTGGGAGTTATTGCTGGACGTTTAGCATGTTTTGAACTGCAGTCTGCTAGGGCCGAGAAAAGCACCGTAGGAGGTTCCAGGCATGTTCCCTCTTTCCAGGCAAAGGAAAAGGCTGAGACCCAAAGTGACAGGGTCTGCTCGTGTGTCCTGTTAGGAGGTTTCAGACAAGCTATGCCTTTCAGGCCTAGCTTCTTTACTTTGGGAGTTACTGCTGGACGTTTAGCATGTTTTGAACTGCAGTCTGCTAGGGCCGAGAAAAGCACCGTAGGAGGTTCCAGGCATGTTCCCTCTTTCCAGGCAAAGGAAAAGGCTGAGAGCCAAAGTGACAGGGTCTGCTCGTGTGTCCTGTTAGGAGGTTTCAGACAAGCTATGCCTTTCAGGCCTAGCTTCTTTACTTTGGGAGTTATTGCTGGACGTTTAGCATGTTTTGAACTGCAGTCTGCTAGGGCCGAGAAAAGCACCGTAGGAGGTTCCAGGCATGTTCCCTCTTTCCAGGCAAAGGAAAAGGCTGAGAGCCAAAGTGACAGGGTCTGCTCGTGTGTCCTGTTAGGAGGTTTCAGACAAGCTATGCCTTTCAGGCCTAGCTTCTTTACTTTGGGAGTTACTGCTGGACGTTTAGCATGTTTTGAACTGCAGTCTGCTAGGGCCGAGAAAAGCACCGTAGGAGGTTCCAGGCATGTTCCCTCTTTCCAGGCAAAGGAAAAGGCTGAGAGCCAAAGTGACAGGGTCTGCTCGTGTGTCCTGTTAGGAGGTTTCAGACAAGCTATGCCTTTCAGGCCTAGCTTCTTTACTTTGGGAGTTATTGCTGGACGTTTAGCATGTTTTGAACTGCAGTCTGCTAGGGCCGAGAAAAGCACCGTAGGAGGTTCCAGGCATGTTCCCTCTTTCCAGGCAAAGGAAAAGGCTGAGAGCCAAAGTGACAGGGTCTGCTCGTGTGTCCTGTTAGTAGGTTTCAGACAAGCTATGCCTTTCAGGCCTAGCTTCTTTACTTTGGGAGTTATTGCTGGACGTTTAGCATGTTTTGAACTGCAGTCTGCTAGGGCCGAGAAAAGCACCGTAGGAGGTTCCAGGCATGTTCCCTCTTTCCAGGCAAAGGAAAAGGCTGAGAGCCAAAGTGACAGGGTCTGCTCGTGTGTCCTGTTAGGAGGTTTCAGACAAGCTATGCCTTTCAGGCCTAGCTTCTTTACTTTGGGAGTTATTGCTGGACGTTTAGCATGTTTTGAACTGCAGTCTGCTAGGGCCGAGAAAAGCACCGTAGGAGGTTCCAGGCATGTTCCCTCTTTCCCGGCAAAGGAAAAGACTGAATGCCAAAGTGGCAGGGTCTGCTCGTGTGTCCTGTTAGGAGGTTTCAGACAAGCTATGCCTTTCAGGCCTAGCTTCTTTACTTTGGGAGTTATTGCTGGACGTTTAGCATGTTTTGAACTGCAGTCTGCTAGGGCCGAGAAAAGCACCGTAGGAGGTTCCAGGCATGTTCCCTCTTTCCAGGCAAAGGAAAAGGCTGAGAGCCAAAGTGACAGGGTCTGCTCGTGTGTCCTGTTAGGAGGTTTCAGACAAGCTATGCCTTTCAGGCCTAGCTTCTTTACTTTGGGAGTTATTGCTGGACGTTTAGCATGTTTTGAACTGCAGTCTGCTAGGGCCGAGAAAAGCACCGTAGGAGGTTCCAGGCATGTTCCCTCTTTCCAGGCAAAGGAAAAGGCTGAGAGCCAAAGTGACAGGGTCTGCTCGTGTGTCCTGTTAGGAGGTTTCAGACAAGCTATGCCTTTCAGGCCTAGCTTCTTTACTTTGGGAGTTATTGCTGGACGTTTAGCATGTTTTGAACTGCAGTCTGCTAGGGCCGAGAAAAGCACCGTAGGAGGTTCCAGGCATGTTCCCTCTTTCCAAGCAAAGGAAAAGGCTGAGAGCCAAAGTGACAGGGTCTGCTCGTGTGCCCTGTTAGGAGGTTTCAGACAAGCTATGCCTTTCAGGCCTAGCTTCTTTACTTTGGGAGTTATTGCTGGACGTTTAGCATGTTTTGAACTGCAGTCTGCTAGGGCCGAGAAAAGCACCGTAGGAGGTTCCAGGCATGTTCCCTCTTTCCAGGCAAAGGAAAAGGCTGAGAGCCAAAGTGACAGGGTCTGCTCGTGTGTCCTGTTAGGAGGTTTCAGACAAGCTATGCCTTTCAGGCCTAGCTTCTTTACTTTGGGAGTTATTGCTGGACGTTTAGCATGTTTTGAACTGCAGTCTGCTAGGGCCGAGAAAAGCACCGTAGGAGGCTCCAGGCATGTTCCCTCTTTCCAGGCAAAGGAAAAGGCTGAGAGCCAAAGTGACAGGGTCTGCTCGTGTGTCCTGTTAGGAGGTTTCAGACAAGCTATGCCTTTCAGGCCTAGCTTCTTTACTTTGGGAGTTATTGCTGGACGTTTAGCATGTTTTGAACTGCAGTCTGCTAGGGCCGAGAAAAGCACCGTAGGAGGTTCCAGGCATGTTCCCTCTTTCCAGGCAAAGGAAAAGGCTGAGAGCCAAAGTGACAGGGTCTGCTCGTGTGTCCTGTTAGGAGGTTTCAGACAAGCTATGCCTTTCAGGCCTAGCTTCTTTACTTTGGGAGTTATTGCTGGACGTTTAGCATGTTTTGAACTGCAGTCTGCTAGGGCCGAGAAAAGCACCGTAGGAGGTTCCAGGCATGTTCCCTCTTTCCAGGCAAAGGAAAAGGCTGAGAGCCAAAGTGACAGGGTCTGCTGGTGTGTCCTGTTAGGAGGTTTCAGACAAGCTATGCCTTTCAGGCCTAGCTTCTTTACTTTGGGAGTTATTGCTGGACGTTTAGCATGTTTTGAACTGCAGTCTGCTAGGGCCGAGAAAAGCACCGTAGGAGGTTCCAGGCATGTTCCCTCTTTCCAGGCAAAGGAAAAGGCTGAGAGCCAAAGTGACAGGGTCTGCTCGTGTGTCCTGTTAGGAGGTTTCAGACAAGCTATGCCTTTCAGGCCTAGCTTCTTTACTTTGGGAGTTATTGCTGGACGTTTAGCATGTTTTGAACTGCAGTCTGCTAGGGCCGAGAAAAGCACCGTAGGAGGTTCCAGGCATGTTCCCTCTTTCCAGGCAAAGGAAAAGGCTGAGAGCCAAAGTGACAGGGTCTGCTCGTGTGTCCTGTTAGGAGGTTTCAGACAAGCTATGCCTTTCAGGCCTAGCTTCTTTACTTTGGGAGTTATTGCTGGACGTTTAGCATGTTTTGAACTGCAGTCTGCTAGGGCCAAGAAAAGCACCGTAGGAGGTTCCAGGCATGTTCCCTCTTTCCAGGCAAAGGAAAAGGCTGAGAGCCAAAGTAACAGGGTCTGCTCGTGTGTCCTGTTAGGAGGTTTCAGACAAGCTATGCCTTTCAGGCCTAGCTTCTTTACTTTGGGAGTTACTGCTGGACGTTTAGCATGTTTTGAACTGCAGTCTGCTAGGGCCGAGAAAAGCACCGTAGGAGGTTCCAGGCATGTTCCCTCTTTCCAGGCAAAGGAAAAGGCTGAGAGCCAAAGTGACAGGGTCTGCTCGTGTGTCCTGTTAGGAGGTTTCAGACAAGCTATGCCTTTCAGGCCTAGCTTCTTTACTTTGGGAGTTATTGCTGGACGTTTAGCATGTTTTGAACTGCAGTCTGCTAGGGCCGAGAAAAGCACCGTAGGAGGTTCCAGGCATGTTCCCTCTTTCCAGGCAAAGGAAAAGGCTGAGAGCCAAAGTGACAGGGTCTGCTCGTGTGTCCTGTTAGGAGGTTGCAGACAAGCTATGCCTTTCAGGCCTAGCTTCTTTACTTTGGGAGTTATTGCTGGACGTTTAGCATGTTTTGAACTGCAGTCTGCTAGGGCCGAGAAAAGCACCGTAGGAGGTTCCAGGCATGTTCCCTCTTTCCAGGCAAAGGAAAAGGCTGAGAGCCAAAGTGACAGGGTCTGCTCGTGTGTCCTGTTAGGAGGTTTCAGACAAGCTATGCCTTTCAGGCCTAGCTTCTTTACTTTGGGAGTTACTGCTGGACGTTTAGCATGTTTTGAACTGCAGTCTGCTAGGGCCGAGAAAAGCACCGTAGGAGGTTCCAGGCATGTTCCCTCTTTCCAGGCAAAGGAAAAGGCTGAGAGCCAAAGTGACAGGGTCTGCTCGTGTGTCCTGTTAGGAGGTTTCAGACAAGCTATGCCTTTCAGGCCTAGCTTCTTTACTTTGGGAGTTATTGCTGGACGTTTAGCATGTTTTGAACTGCAGTCTGCTAGGGCCGAGAAAAGCACCGTAGGAGGTTCCAGGCATGTTCCCTCTTTCCAGGCAAAGGAAAAGGCTGAGAGCCAAAGTGACAGGAGCTGCTCGTGTGTCCTGTTAGGAGGTTTCAGACAAGCTATGCCTTTCAGGCCTAGCTTCTTTACTTTGGGAGTTATTGCTGGACGTTTAGCATGTTTTGAACTGCAGTCTGCTAGGGCCGAGAAAAGCACCGTAGGAGGTTCCAGGCATGTTCCCTCTTTCCAGGCAAAGGAAAAGGCTGAGAGCCAAAGTGACAGGGTCTGCTCGTGTGTCCTGTTAGGAGGTTTCAGACAAGCTATGCCTTTCAGGCCTAGCTTCTTTACTTTGGGAGTTATTGCTGGACGTTTAGCATGTTTTGAACTGCAGTCTGCTAGGGCCGAGAAAAGCACCGTAGGAGGTTCCAGGCATGTTCCCTCTTTCCAGGCAAAGGAAAAGGCTGAGAGCCAAAGTGACAGGGTCTGCTCGTGTGTCCTGTTAGGAGGTTTCAGACAAGCTATGCCTTTCAGGCCTAGCTTCTTTACTTTGGGAGTTACTGCTGGACGTTTAGCATGTTTTGAACTGCAGTCTGCTAGGGCCGAGAAAAGCACCGTAGGAGGTTCCAGGCATGTTCCCTCTTTCCAGGCAAAGGAAAAGGCTGAGAGCCAAAGTGACAGGGTCTGCTCGTGTGTCCTGTTAGGAGGTTTCAGACAAGCTATGCCTTTCAGGCCTAGCTTCTTTACTTTGGGAGTTATTGCTGGACGTTTAGCATGTTTTGAACTGCAGTCTGCTAGGGCCGAGAAAAGCACCGTAGGAGGTTCCAGGCATGTTCCCTCTTTCCAGGCAAAGGAAAAGGCTGAGAGCCAAAGTGACAGGGTCTGCTCGTGTGTCCTGTTAGGAGGTTTCAGACAAGCTATGCCTTTCAGGCCTAGCTTCTTTACTTTGGGAGTTATTGCTGGACGTTTAGCATGTTTTGAACTGCAGTCTGCTAGGGCCGAGAAAAGCACCGTAGGAGGTTCCAGGCATGTTCCCTCTTTCCAGGCAAAGGAAAAGGCTGAGAGCCAAAGTGACAGGGTCTGCTCGTGTGTCCTGTTAGGAGGTTTCAGACAAGCTATGCCTTTCAGGCCTAGCTTCTTTACTTTGGGAGTTATTGCTGGACGTTTAGCATGTTTTGAACTGCAGTCTGCTAGGGCCGAGAAAAGCACTGTAGGAGGTTCCAGGCATGTTCCCTCTTTCCAGGCAAAGGAAAAGGCTGAGAGCCAAAGTGACAGGGTCTGCTCGTGTGTCCTGTTAGGAGGTTTCAGACAAGCTATGCCTTTCAGGCCTAGCTTCTTTACTTTGGGAGTTATTGCTGGACGTTTAGCATGTTTTGAACTGCAGTCTGCTAGGGCCGAGAAAAGCACCATAGGAGGTTCCAGGCATGTTCCCTCTTTCCAGGCAAAGGAAAAGGCTGAGAGCCAAAGTGACAGGGTCTGCTCGTGTGTCCTGTTAGGAGGTTTCAGACAAGCTATGCCTTTCAGGCCTAGCTTCTTTACTTTGGGAGTTATTGCTGGACGTTTAGCATGTTTTGAACTGCAGTCTGCTAGGGCCGAGAAAAGCACCGTAGGAGGTTCCAGGCATGTTCCCTCTTTCCAGGCAAAGGAAAAGGCTGAGAGCCAAAGTGACAGGGTCTGCTCGTGTGTCCTGTTAGGAGGTTTCAGACAAGCTATGCCTTTCAGGCCTAGCTTCTTTACTTTGGGAGTTATTGCTGGACGTTTAGCATGTTTTGAACTGCAGTCTGCTAGGGCCGAGAAAAGCACCGTAGGAGGTTCCAGGCATGTTCCCTCTTTCCAGGCAAAGGAAAAGGCTGAGAGCCAAAGTGACAGGGTCTGCTCGTGTGTCCTGTTAGGAGGTTTCAGACAAGCTATGCCTTTCAGGCCTAGCTTCTTTACTTTGGGAGTTACTGCTGGACGTTTAGCATGTTTTGAACTGCAGTCTGCTAGGGCCGAGAAAAGCACCGTAGGAGGTTCCAGGCATGTTCCCTCTTTCCAGGCAAAGGAAAAGGCTGAGAGCCAAAGTGACAGGGTCTGCTCGTGTGTCCTGTTAGGAGGTTTCAGACAAGCTATGCCTTTCAGGCCTAGCTTCTTTACTTTGGGAGTTATTGCTGGACGTTTAGCATGTTTTGAACTGCAGTCTGCAAGGGCCGAGAAAAGCACCGTAGGAGGTTCCAGGCATGTTCCCTCTTTCCAGGCAAAGGAAAAGGCTGAGAGCCAAAGTGACAGGGTCTGCTCGTGTGTCCTGTTAGGAGGTTTCAGACAAGCTATGCCTTTCAGGCCTAGCTTCTTTACTTTGGGAGTTATTGCTGGACGTTTAGCATGTTTTGAACTGCAGTCTGCTAGGGCCGAGAAAAGCACCGTAGGAGGTTCCAGGCATGTTCCCTCTTTCCAGGCAAAGGAAAAGGCTGAGAGCCAAAGTGACAGGGTCTGCTCGTGTGTCCTGTTAGGAGGTTTCAGACAAGCTATGCCTTTCAGGCCTAGCTTCTTTACTTTGGGAGTTATTGCTGGACGTTTAGCATGTTTTGAACTGCAGTCTGCTAGGGCCGAGAAAAGCACCGTAGGAGGTTCCAGGCATGTTCCCTCTTTCCAGGCAAAGGAAAAGGCTGAGAGCCAAAGTGACAGGGTCTGCTCGTGTGTCCTGTTAGGAGGTTTCAGACAAGCTATGCCTTTCAGGCCTAGCTTCTTTACTTTGGGAGTTATTGCTGGACGTTTAGCATGTTTTGAACTGCAGTCTGCTAGGGCCGAGAAAAGCACCATAGGAGGTTCCAGGCATGTTCCCTCTTTCCAGGCAAAGGAAAAGGCTGAGAGCCAAAGTGACAGGGTCTGCTCGTGTGTCCTGTTAGGAGGTTTCAGACAAGCTATGCCTTTCAGGCCTAGCTTCTTTACTTTGGGAGTTATTGCTGGACGTTTAGCATGTTTTGAACTGCAGTCTGCTAGGGCCGAGAAAAGCACCGTAGGAGGTTCCAGGCATGTTCCCTCTTTCCAGGCAAAGGAAAAGGCTGAGAGCCAAAGTGACAGGGTCTGCTCGTGTGTCCTGTTAGGAGGTTTCAGACAAGCTATGCCTTTCAGGCCTAGCTTCTTTACTTTGGGAGTTATTGCTGGACGTTTAGCATGTTTTGAACTGCAGTCTGCTAGGGCCGAGAAAAGCACCGTAGGAGGTTCCAGGCATGTTCCCTCTTTCCAGGCAAAGGAAAAGGCTGAGAGCCAAAGTGACAGGGTCTGCTCGTGTGTCCTGTTAGGAGGTTTCAGACAAGCTATGCCTTTCAGGCCTAGCTTCTTTACTTTGGGAGTTATTGCTGGACGTTTAGCATGTTTTGAACTGCAGTCTGCTAGGGCCGAGAAAAGCACCGTAGGAGGTTCCAGGCATGTTCCCTCTTTCCAGGCAAAGGAAAAGGCTGAGAGCCAAAGTGACAGGGTCTGCTCGTGTGTCCTGTTAGGAGGTTTCAGACAAGCTATGCCTTTCAGGCCTAGCTTCTTTACTTTGGGAGTTATTGCTGGACGTTTAGCATGTTTTGAACTGCAGTCTGCTAGGGCCGAGAAAAGCACCGTAGGAGGTTCCAGGCATGTTCCCTCTTTCCCGGCAAAGGAAAAGGCTGAATGCCAAAGTGACAGGGTCTGCTCGTGTGTCCTGTTAGGAGGTTTCAGACAAGCTATGCCTTTCAGGCCTAGCTTCTTTACTTTGGGAGTTACTGCTGGACGTTTAGCATGTTTTGAACTGCAGTCTGCTAGGGCCGAGAAAAGCACCGTAGGAGGTTCCAGGCATGTTCCCTCTTTCCAGGCAAAGGAAAAGGCTGAGAGCCAAAGTGACAGGGTCTGCTCGTGTGTCCTGTTAGGAGGTTTCAGACAAGCTATGCCTTTCAGGCCTAGCTTCTTTACTTTGGGAGTTATTGCTGGACGTTTAGCATGTTTTGAACTGCAGTCTGCTAGGGCCGAGAAAAGCACCGTAGGAGGTTCCAGGCATGTTCCCTCTTTCCAGGCAAAGGAAAAGGCTGAGAGCCAAAGTGACAGGGTCTGCTCGTGTGTCCTGTTAGGAGGTTTCAGACAAGCTATGCCTTTCAGGCCTAGCTTCTTTACTTTGGGAGTTACTGCTGGACGTTTAGCATGTTTTGAACTGCAGTCTGCTAGGGCCGAGAAAAGCACCGTAGGAGGTTCCAGGCATGTTCCCTCTTTCCAGGCAAAGGAAAAGGCTGAGAGCCAAAGTGACAGGGTCTGCTCGTGTGTCCTGTTAGGAGGTTTCAGACAAGCTATGCCTTTCAGGCCTAGCTTCTTTACTTTGGGAGTTATTGCTGGACGTTTAGCATGTTTTGAACTGCAGTCTGCTAGGGCCGAGAAAAGCACCGTAGGAGGTTCCAGGCATGTTCCCTCTTTCCAGGCAAAGGAAAAGGCTGAGAGCCAAAGTGACAGGGTCTGCTCGTGTGTCCTGTTAGGAGGTTTCAGACAAGCTATGCCTTTCAGGCCTAGCTTCTTTACTTTGGGAGTTATTGCTGGACGTTTAGCATGTTTTGAACTGCAGTCTGCTAGGGCCGAGAAAAGCACCGTAGGAGGTTCCAGGCATGTTCCCTCTTTCCAGGCAAAGGAAAAGGCTGAGAGCCAAAGTGACAGGGTCTGCTCGTGTGTCCTGTTAGGAGGTTTCAGACAAGCTATGCCTTTCAGGCCTAGCTTCTTTACTTTGGGAGTTATTGCTGGACGTTTAGCATGTTTTGAACTGCAGTCTGCTAGGGCCGAGAAAAGCACCGTAGGAGGTTCCAGGCATGTTCCCTCTTTCCAGGCAAAGGAAAAGGCTGAGAGCCAAAGTGACAGGGTCTGCTCGTGTGTCCTGTTAGGAGGTTTCAGACAAGCTATGCCTTTCAGGCCTAGCTTCTTTACTTTGGGAGTTATTGCTGGACGTTTAGCATGTTTTGAACTGCAGTCTGCTAGGGCCGAGAAAAGCACCGTAGGAGGTTCCAGGCATGTTCCCTCTTTCCAGGCAAAGGAAAAGGCTGAGAGCCAAAGTGACAGGGTCTGCTCGTGTGTCCTGTTAGGAGGTTTCAGACAAGCTATGCCTTTCAGGCCTAGCTTCTTTACTTTGGGAGTTATTGCTGGACGTTTAGCATGTTTTGAACTGCAGTCTGCTAGGGCCGAGAAAAGCACCATAGGAGGTTCCAGGCATGTTCCCTCTTTCCAGGCAAAGGAAAAGGCTGAGAGCCAAAGTGACAGGGTCTGCTCGTGTGTCCTGTTAGGAGGTTTCAGACAAGCTATGCCTTTCAGGCCTAGCTTCTTTACTTTGGGAGTTACTGCTGGACGTTTAGCATGTTTTGAACTGCAGTCTGCTAGGGCCGAGAAAAGCACCGTAGGAGGTTCCAGGCATGTTCCCTCTTTCCAGGCAAAGGAAAAGGCTGAGAGCCAAAGTGACAGGGTCTGCTCGTGTGTCCTGTTAGGAGGTTTCAGACAAGCTATGCCTTTCAGGCCTAGCTTCTTTACTTTGGGAGTTACTGCTGGACGTTTAGCATGTTTTGAACTGCAGTCTGCTAGGGCCGAGAAAAGCACCGTAGGAGGTTCCAGGCATGTTCCCTCTTTCCAGGCAAAGGAAAAGGCTGAGAGCCAAAGTGACAGGGTCTGCTCGTGTGTCCTGTTAGGAGGTTTCAGACAAGCTATGCCTTTCAGGCCTAGCTTCTTTACTTTGGGAGTTACTGCTGGACGTTTAGCATGTTTTGAACTGCAGTCTGCTAGGGCCGAGAAAAGCACCGTAGGAGGTTCCAGGCATGTTCCCTCTTTCCAGGCAAAGGAAAAGGCTGAGAGCCAAAGTGACAGGGTCTGCTCGTGTGTCCTGTTAGGAGGTTTCAGACAAGCTATGCCTTTCAGGCCTAGCTTCTTTACTTTGGGAGTTATTGCTGGACGTTTAGCATGTTTTGAACTGCAGTCTGCTAGGGCCGAGAAAAGCACCGTAGGAGGTTCCAGGCATGTTCCCTCTTTCCAGGCAAAGGAAAAGGCTGAGAGCCAAAGTGACAGGGTCTGCTGGTGTGTCCTGTTAGGAGGTTTCAGACAAGCTATGCCTTTCAGGCCTAGCTTCTTTACTTTGGGAGTTACTGCTGGACGTTTAGCATGTTTTGAACTGCAGTCTGCTAGGGCCGAGAAAAGCACCGTAGGAGGTTCCAGGCATGTTCCCTCTTTCCAGGCAAAGGAAAAGGCTGAGAGCCAAAGTGACAGGGTCTGCTTGTGTGTCCTGTTAGGAGGTTTCAGACAAGCTATGCCTTTCAGGCCTAGCTTCTTTACTTTGGGAGTTATTGCTGGACGTTTAGCATGTTTTGAACTGCAGTCTGCTAGGGCCGAGAAAAGCACCGTAGGAGGTTCCAGGCATGTTCCCTCTTTCCAGGCAAAGGAAAAGGCTGAGAGCCAAAGTGACAGGGTCTGCTCGTGTGTCCTGTTAGGAGGTTTCAGACAAGCTATGCCTTTCAGGCCTAGCTTCTTTACTTTGGGAGTTATTGCTGGACGTTTAGCATGTTTTGAACTGCAGTCTGCTAGGGCCGAGAAAAGCACCGTAGGAGGTTCCAGGCATGTTCCCTCTTTCCAGGCAAAGGAAAAGGCTGAGAGCCAAAGTGACAGGGTCTGCTCGTGTGTCCTGTTAGGAGGTTTCAGACAAGCTATGCCTTTCAGGCCTAGCTTCTTTACTTTGGGAGTTATTGCTGGACGTTTAGCATGTTTTGAACTGCAGTCTGCTAGGGCCGAGAAAAGCACCGTAGGAGGTTCCAGGCATGTTCCCTCTTTCCAGGCAAAGGAAAAGGCTGAGACCCAAAGTGACAGGGTCTGCTCGTGTGTCCTGTTAGGAGGTTTCAGACAAGCTATGCCTTTCAGGCCTAACTTCTTTACTTTGGGAGTTATTGCTGGACGTTTAGCATGTTTTGAACTGCAGTCTGCTAGGGCCGAGAAAAGCACCGTAGGAGGTTCCAGGCATGTTCCCTCTTTCCAGGCAAAGGAAAAGGCTGAGAGCCAAAGTGACAGGGTCTGCTCGTGTGTCCTGTTAGGAGGTTTCAGACAAGCTATGCCTTTCAGGCCTAGCTTCTTTACTTTGGGAGTTATTGCTGGACGTTTAGCATGTTTTGAACTGCAGTCTGCTAGGGCCGAGAAAAGCACCGTAGGAGGTTCCAGGCATGTTCCCTCTTTCCAGGCAAAGGAAAAGGCTGAGAGCCAAAGTGACAGGAGCTGCTCGTGTGTCCTGTTAGGAGGTTTCAGACAAGCTATGCCTTTCAGGCCTAGCTTCTTTACTTTGGGAGTTATTGCTGGACGTTTAGCATGTTTTGAACTGCAGTCTGCTAGGGCCGAGAAAAGCACCGTAGGAGGTTCCAGGCATGTTCCCTCTTTCCAGGCAAAGGAAAAGGCTGAGAGCCAAAGTGACAGGGTCTGCTCGTGTGTCCTGTTAGGAGGTTTCAGACAAGCTATGCCTTTCAGGCCTAGCTTCTTTACTTTGGGAGTTATTGCTGGACGTTTAGCATGTTTTGAACTGCAGTCTGCTAGGGCCGAGAAAAGCACCGTAGGAGGTTCCAGGCATGTTCCCTCTTTCCAGGCAAAGGAAAAGGCTGAGAGCCAAAGTGACAGGGTCTGCTCGTGTGTCCTGTTAGGAGGTTTCAGACAAGCTATGCCTTTCAGGCCTAGCTTCTTTACTTTGGGAGTTATTGCTGGACGTTTAGCATGTTTTGAACTGCAGTCTGCTAGGGCCGAGAAAAGCACCGTAGGAGGTTCCAGGCATGTTCCCTCTTTCCAGGCAAAGGAAAAGGCTGAGAGCCAAAGTGACAGGGTCTGCTCGTGTGTCCTGTTAGGAGGTTTCAGACAAGCTATGCCTTTCAGGCCTAGCTTCTTTACTTTGGGAGTTACTGCTGGACGTTTAGCATGTTTTGAACTGCAGTCTGCTAGGGCCGAGAAAAGCACCGTAGGAGGTTCCAGGCATGTTCCCTCTTTCCAGGCAAAGGAAAAGGCTGAGAGCCAAAGTGACAGGGTCTGCTCGTGTGTCCTGTTAGGAGGTTTCAGGCAAGCTATGCCTTTCAGGCCTAGCTTCTTTACTTTGGGAGTTATTGCTGGACGTTTAGCATGTTTTGAACTGCAGTCTGCTAGGGCCGAGAAAAGCACCGTAGGAGGTTCCAGGCATGTTCCCTCTTTCCAGGCAAAGGAAAAGGCTGAGAGCCAAAGTGACAGGGTCTGCTCGTGTGTCCTGTTAGGAGGTTTCAGACAAGCTATGCCTTTCAGGCCTAGCTTCTTTACTTTGGGAGTTATTGCTGGACGTTTAGCATGTTTTGAACTGCAGTCTGCTAGGGCCGAGAAAAGCACCGTAGGAGGTTCCAGGCATGTTCCCTCTTTCCAGGCAAAGGAAAAGGCTGAGAGCCAAAGTGACAGGGTCTGCTCGTGTGTCCTGTTAGGAGGTTTCAGACAAGCTATGCCTTTCAGGCCTAGCTTCTTTACTTTGGGAGTTATTGCTGGACGTTTAGCATGTTTTGAACTGCAGTCTGCTAGGGCCGAGAAAAGCACCGTAGGAGGTTCCAGGCATGTTCCCTCTTTCCAGGCAAAGGAAAAGGCTGAGAGCCAAAGTGACAA
Organism: Rallus limicola; assembly: GCA_022605955.1. Taxonomy (NCBI): domain Eukaryota; kingdom Metazoa; phylum Chordata; class Aves; order Gruiformes; family Rallidae; genus Rallus; species Rallus limicola. Next base: position 124,855 of record JAKCOZ010000441.1, read on the forward strand.
GGTCTGCTCGTGTGTCCTGTTAGGAGGTTTCAGACAAGCTATGCCTTTCAGGCCTAGCTTCTTTACTTTGGGAGTTATTGCTGGACGTTTAGCATGTTTTGAACTGCAGTCTGCTAGGGCCGAGAAAAGCACCGTAGGAGGTTCCAGGCATGTTCCCTCTTTCCAGGCAAAGGAAAAGGCTGAGAGCCAAAGTGACAGGAGCTGCTCGTGTGTCCTGTTAGGAGGTTTCAGACAAGCTATGCCTTTCAGGCCTAGCTTCTTTACTTTGGGAGTTATTGCTGGACGTTTAGCATGTTTTGAACTGCAGTCTGCTAGGGCCGAGAAAAGCACCGTAGGAGGTTCCAGGCATGTTCCCTCTTTCCAGGCAAAGGAAAAGGCTGAGAGCCAAAGTGACAGGGTCTGCTCGTGTGTCCTGTTAGGAGGTTTCAGACAAGCTATGCCTTTCAGGCCTAGCTTCTTTACTTTGGGAGTTACTGCTGGACGTTTAGCATGTTTTGAACTGCAGTCTGCTAGGGCCGAGAAAAGCACCGTAGGAGGTTCCAGGCATGTTCCCTCTTTCCAGGCAAAGGAAACGGCTGAGAGCCAAAGTGACAGAGTCTGCTCGTGTGTCCTGTTAGGAGGTTTCAGACAAGCTATGCCTTTCAGGCCTAGCTTCTTTACTTTGGGAGTTATTGCTGGACGTTTAGCATGTTTTGAACTGCAGTCTGCTAGGGCCGAGAAAAGCACCGTAGGAGGTTCCAGGCATGTTCCCTCTTTCCCGGCAAAGGAAAAGGCTGAATGCCAAAGTGACAGGGTCTGCTCGTGTGTCCTGTTAGGAGGTTTCAGACAAGCTATGCCTTTCAGGCCTAGCTTCTTTACTTTGGGAGTTATTGCTGGACGTTTAGCATGTTTTGAACTGCAGTCTGCTAGGGCCGAGAAAAGCACCGTAGGAGGTTCCAGGCATGTTCCCTCTTTCCAGGCAAAGGAAAAGGCTGAGAGCCAAAGTGACAGTGTCTGCTCGTGTGTCCTCTTTAGGAGGTTTCAGACAAGCTATGCCTTTCAGGCCTAGCTTCTTTACTTTGGGAGTTATTGCTGGACGTTTAGCATGTTTTGAACTGCAGTCTGCTAGGGCCGAGAAAAGCACCGTAGGAGGTTCCAGGCATGTTCCCTCTTTCCAGGCAAAGGAAAAGGCTGAGAGCCAAAGTGACAGGGTCTGCTCGTGTGTCCTGTTAGGAGGTTTCAGACAAGCTATGCCTTTCAGGCCTAGCTTCTTTACTTTGGGAGTTATTGCTGGACGTTTAGCATGTTTTGAACTGCAGTCTGCTAGGGCCGAGAAAAGCACCGTAGGAGGTTCCAGGCATGTTCCCTCTTTCCAGGCAAAGGAAAAGGCTGAGAGCCAAAGTGACAGGGTCTGCTCGTGTGTCCTGTTAGGAGGTTTCAGACAAGCTATGCCTTTCAGGCCTAGCTTCTTTACTTTGGGAGTTATTGCTGGACGTTTAGCATGTTTTGAACTGCAGTCTGCTAGGGCCGAGAAAAGCACCGTAGGAGGTTCCAGGCATGTTCCCTCTTTCCAGGCAAAGGAAAAGGCTGAGAGCCAAAGTGACAGGAGCTGCTCATGTGTCCTGTTAGTAGGTTTCAGACAAGCTATGCCTTTCAGGCCTAGCTTCTTTACTTTGGGAGTTATTGCTGGACGTTTAGCATGTTTTGAACTGCAGTCTGCTAGGGCCGAGAAAAGCACCGTAGGAGGTTCCAGGCATGTTCCCTCTTTCCAGGCAAAGGAAACGGCTGAGAGCCAAAGTGACAGGGTCTGCTCGTGTGTCCTGTTAGGAGGTTTCAGACAAGCTATGCCTTTCAGGCCTAGCTTCTTTACTTTGGGAGTTATTGCTGGACGTTTAGCATGTTTTGAACTGCAGTCTGCTAGGGCCGAGAAAAGCACCGTAGGAGGTTCCAGGCATGTTCCCTCTTTCCAGGCAAAGGAAAAGGCTGAGAGCCAAAGTGACAGGGTCTGCTCGTGTGTCCTGTTAGGAGGTTTCAGACAAGCTATGCCTTTCAGGCCTAGCTTCTTTACTTTGGGAGTTATTGCTGGACGTTTAGCATGTTTTGAACTGCAGTCTGCTAGGGCCGAGAAAAGCACCGTAGGAGGTTCCAGGCATGTTCCCTCTTTCCAGGCAAAGGAAAAGGCTGTGAGCCAAAGTGACAGGGTCTGCTCGTGTGTCCTGTTAGGAGGTTTCAGACAAGCTATGCCTTTCAGGCCTAGCTTCTTTACTTTGGGAGTTATTGCTGGACGTTTAGCATGTTTTGAACTGCAGTCTGCTAGGGCCGAGAAAAGCACCGTAGGAGGTTCCAGGCATGTTCCCTCTTTCCAGGCAAAGGAAAAGGCTGAGAGCCAAAGTGACAGGGTCTGCTCGTGTGTCCTGTTAGGAGGTTTCAGGCAAGCTATGCCTTTCAGGCCTAGCTTCTTTACTTTGGGAGTTATTGCTGGACGTTTAGCATGTTTTGAACTGCAGTCTGCTAGGGCCGAGAAAAGCACCGTAGGAGGTTCCAGGCATGTTCCCTCTTTCCAGGCAAAGGAAAAGGCTGAGAGCCAAAGTGACAGGGTCTGCTCGTGTGTCCTGTTAGGAGGTTTCAGACAAGCTATGCCTTTCAGGCCTAGCTTCTTTACTTTGGGAGTTATTGCTGGACGTTTAGCATGTTTTGAACTGCAGTCTGCTAGGGCCGAGAAAAGCACCGTAGGAGGTTCCAGGCATGTTCCCTCTTTCCAGGCAAAGGAAAAGGCTGAGAGCCAAAGTGACAGGGTCTGCTCGTGTGTCCTGTTAGGAGGTTTCAGACAAGCTATGCCTTTCAGGCCTAGCTTCTTTACTTTGGGAGTTATTGCTGGACGTTTAGCATGTTTTGAACTGCAGTCTGCTAGGGCCGAGAAAAGCACCGTAGGAGGTTCCAGGCATGTTCCCTCTTTCCAGGCAAAGGAAAAGGCTGAGAGCCAAAGTGACAGGGTCTGCTCGTGTGTCCTGTTAGGAGGTTTCAGACAAGCTATGCCTTTCAGGCCTAGCTTCTTTACTTTGGGAGTTATTGCTGGACGTTTAGCATGTTTTGAACTGCAGTCTGCTAGGGCCGAGAAAAGCACCATAGGAGGTTCCAGGCATGTTCCCTCTTTCCAGGCAAAGGAAAAGGCTGAGAGCCAAAGTGACAGGGTCTGCTCGTGTGTCCTGTTAGGAGGTTTCAGACAAGCTATGCCTTTCAGGCCTAGCTTCTTTACTTTGGGAGTTATTGCTGGACGTTTAGCATGTTTTGAACTGCAGTCTGCTAGGGCCGAGAAAAGCACCGTAGGAGGTTCCAGGCATGTTCCCTCTTTCCAGGCAAAGGAAAAGGCTGAGAGCCAAAGTGACAGGGTCTGCTCGTGTGTCCTGTTAGGAGGTTTCAGACAAGCTATGCCTTTCAGGCCTAGCTTCTTTACTTTGGGAGTTACTGCTGGACGTTTAGCATGTTTTGAACTGCAGTCTGCTAGGGCCGAGAAAAGCACCGTAGGAGGTTCCAGGCATGTTCCCTCTTTCCAGGCAAAGGAAACGGCTGAGAGCCAAAGTGACAGGGTCTGCTCGTGTGTCCTGTTAGGAGGTTTCAGACAAGCTATGCCTTTCAGGCCTAGCTTCTTTACTTTGGGAGTTATTGCTGGACGTTTAGCATGTTTTGAACTGCAGTCTGCTAGGGCCGAGAAAAGCACCGTAGGAGGTTCCAGGCATGTTCCCTCTTTCCAGGCAAAGGAAAAGGCTGAGAGCCAAAGTGACAGGGTCTGCTCGTGTGTCCTGTTAGTAGGTTTCAGACAAGCTATGCCTTTCAGGCCTAGCTTCTTTACTTTGGGAGTTATTGCTGGACGTTTAGCATGTTTTGAACTGCAGTCTGCTAGGGCCGAGAAAAGCACCGTAGGAGGTTCCAGGCATGTTCCCTCTTTCCAGGCAAAGGAAAAGGCTAAGAACCAAAGTGACAGGGTCTGCTCGTGTGTCCTGTTAGGAGGTTTCAGACAAGCTATGCCTTTCAGGCCTAGCTTCTTTACTTTGGGAGTTACTGCTGGACGTTTAGCATGTTTTGAACTGCAGTCTGCTAGGGCCGAGAAAAGCACCGTAGGAGGTTCCAGGCATGTTCCCTCTTTCCAGGCAAAGGAAAAGGCTGAGAGCCAAAGTGACAGGGTCTGCTCGTGTGTCCTGTTAGGAGGTTTAAGACAAGCTATGCCTTTCAGGCCTAGCTTCTTTACTTTGGGAGTTACTGCTGGACGTTTAGCATGTTTTGAACTGCAGTCTGCTAGGGCCGAGAAAAGCACCGTAGGAGGTTCCAGGCATGTTCCCTCTTTCCAGGCAAAGGAAAAGGCTGAGAGCCAAAGTGACAGGGTCTGCTCGTGTGTCCTGTTAGGAGGTTTCAGACAAGCTATGCCTTTCAGGCCTAGCTTCTTTACTTTGGGAGTTATTGCTGGACGTTTAGCATGTTTTGAACTGCAGTCTGCTAGGGCCGAGAAAAGCACCGTAGGAGGTTCCAGGCATGTTCCCTCTTTCCAGGCAAAGGAAAAGGCTGAGAGCCAAAGTGACAGGGTCTGCTCGTGTGTCCTGTTAGGAGGTTTCAGACAAGCTATGCCTTTCAGGCCTAGCTTCTTTACTTTGGGAGTTATTGCTGGACGTTTAGCATGTTTTGAACTGCAGTCTGCTAGGGCCGAGAAGAAAGCACCGTAGGAGGTTCCAGGCATGTTCCCTCTTTCCAGGCAAAGGAAAAGGCTGAGAGCCAAAGTGACAGGGTCTGCTCGTGTGTCCTGTTAGGTAGGTTTCAGACAAGCTATGCCTTTCAGGCCTAGCTTCTTTACTTTGGGAGTTACTGCTGGACGTTTAGCATGTTTTGAACTGCAGTCTGCTAGGGCCGAGAAAAGCACCGTAGGAGGGTTCCAGGCATGTTCCCCTCTTTCCAGGCAAAGGAAAAGGCTGAGAGCCAAAGTGACAGGGTCTGCTCGTGTGTCCTGTTAGTAGGTTTCAGACAAGCTATGCCTTTCAGGCCTAGCTTCTTTACTTTGGGAGTTATTGCTGGACGTTTAGCATGTTTTGAACTGCAGTCTGCTAGGGCCGAGAAAAGCACCGTAGGAGGTTCCAGGCATGTTCCCTCTTTCCAGGCAAAGGAAAAGGCTTGAGAGCCCAAAGTGACAGGGTCTGCTCGTGTGTCCTGTTAGGAGGTTTCAGACAAGCTATGCCTTTCAGGCCTAGCTTCTTTACTTTGGGAGTTACTGCTGGACCTTTAGCATGTTTTTGAACTGCAGTCTGCTAGGGCCGAGAAAAGCACCGTAGGAGGTTCCAGGCATGTTCCCTCTTTCCAGGCAAAGGAAAAGGCTGAGAGCCAAAGTGACAGGGTCTGCTCGTGTGTCCTGTTAGGAGGTTTCAGACAAGCTATGCCTTTCAGGCCTAGCTTCTTTACTTTGGGAGTTATTGCTGGACGTTTAGCATGTTTTGAACTGCAGTCTGCTAGGGCCGAGAAAAGCACCGTAGGAGGTTCCAGGCCATGTTCCCTCTTTCCAGGCAAAGGAAAAGGCTGAGAGCCAAAGTGACAGGGTCTGCTCGTGTGTCCTGTTAGGAGGTTTCAGACAAGCTATGCCTTTCAGGCCTAGCTTCTTTACTTTGGGAGTTATTGCTGGACGTTTAGCATGTTTTGAACTGCAGTCTGCTAGGGCCGAGAAAAGCACCGTAGGAGGTTCCAGGCATGTTCCCTCTTTCCAGGCAAAGGAAAAGGCTGAGAGCCAAAGTGACAGGGTCTGCTGGTGTGTCCTGTTAGGAGGTTTCAGACAAGCTATGCCTTTCAGGCCTAGCTTCTTTACTTTGGGAGTTATTGCTGGACGTTTAGCATGTTTTGAACTGCAGTCTGCTAGGGCCGAGAAAAGCACCGTAGGAGGTTCCAGGCATGTTCCCTCTTTCCCGGCAAAGGAAAAGGCTGAATGCCAAAGTGACAGGGTCTGCTCGTGTGTGTCCTGTTAGGAGGTTTCAGACAAGCTATGCCTTTCAGGCCTAGCTTCTTTACTTTGGGAGTTACTGCTGGACGTTTAGCATGTTTTTGAACTGCAGTCTGCTAGGGCCGAGAAAAGCACTGTAGGAGGTTCCAGGCATGTTCCCTCTTTCCAGGCAAAGGAAAAGGCTGAGAGCCAAAGTGACAGGGTCTGCTCGTGTGTCCTGTTAGGAGGTTTCAGACAAGCTATGCCTTTCAGGCCTAGCTTCTTTACTTTGGGAGTTATTGCTGGACGTTTAGCATGTTTTGAACTGCAGTCTGCTAGGGCCGAGAAAAGCACCGTAGGAGGTTCCAGGCATGTTCCCCTCTTTCCAGGCAAAGGAAAAGGCTGAGAGCCAAAGTGACAGGGTCTGCTCGTGTGTCCTGTTAGGAGGTTTAAGACAAGCTATGCCTTTCAGGCCTAGCTTCTTTACTTTGGGAGTTACTGCTGGACGTTTAGCATGTTTTGAACTGCAGTCTGCTAGGGCCGGAGAAAAGCACCGTAGGAGGTTCCAGGCATGTTCCCTCTTTCCAGGCAAAGGAAAAGGCTGAGAGCCAAAGTGACAGGGTCTGCTCGTGTGTCCTGTTAGGAGGTTTCAGACAAGCTATGCCTTTCAGGCCTAGCTTCTTTACTTTGGGAGTTATTGCTGGACGTTTAGCATGTTTTGAACTGCAGTCTGCTAGGGCCCGAGAAAAGCACCGTAGGAGGTTCCAGGCATGTTCCCTCTTTCCAGGCAAAGGAAAAGGCTGAGAGCCAAAGTGACAGGGTCTGCTCGTGTGTCCTGTTAGGAGGTTTCAGACAAGCTATGCCTTTCAGGCCTAGCTTCTTTACTTTGGGAGTTATTGCTGGACGTTTAGCATGTTTTGAACTGCAGTCTGCTAGGGCCGAGAAAAGCACCGTAGGAGGGTTCCAGGCATGTTCCCTCTTTCCAGGCAAAGGAAAAGGGCTGAGAGCCAAAGTGACAGGGTCTGCTCGTGTGTCCTGTTAGGAGGTTTCAGACAAGCTATGCCTTTCAGGCCTAGCTTCTTTACTTTGGGAGTTATTGCTGGACGTTTAGCATGTTTTGAACTGCAGTCTGCTAGGGCCGAGAAAAGCACCGTAGGAGGTTCCAGGCATGTTCCCTCTTTCCAGGCAAAGGAAAAGGCTGAGAGCCAAAGTGACAGGGTCTGCTCGTGTGTCCTGTTAGGAGGTTTCAGACAAGCTATGCCTTTCAGGCCTAGCTTCTTTACTTTGGGAGTTATTGCTGGACGTTTAGCATGTTTTGAACTGCAGTCTGCTAGGGCCGAGAAAAGCACCGTAGGAGGTTCCAGGCATGTTCCCTCTTTCCAGGCAAAGGAAAAGGCTGAGAGCCAAAGTGACAGGGTCTGCTCGTGTGTCCTGTTAGGAGGTTTCAGACAAGCTATGCCTTTCAGGCCTAGCTTCTTTACTTTGGGAGTTATTGCTGGACGTTTAGCATGTTTTGAACTGCAGTCTGCTAGGGCCGAGAAAAGCACCGTAGGAGGTTCCAGGCATGTTCCCTCTTTCCAGGCAAAGGAAAAGGCTGAGAGCCAAAGTGACAGGGTCTGCTCGTGTGTCCTGTTAGGAGGTTTCAGACAAGCTATGCCTTTCAGGCCTAGCTTCTTTACTTTGGGAGTTATTGCTGGACGTTTAGCATGTTTTGAACTGCAGTCTGCTAGGGCCGAGAAAAGCACCGTAGGAGGTTCCAGGCATGTTCCCTCTTTCCAGGCAAAGGAAAAGGCTGAGAGCCAAAGTGACAGGGTCTGCTCGTGTGTCCTGTTAGGAGGTTTCAGACAAGCTATGCCTTTCAGGCCTAGCTTCTTTACTTTGGGAGTTATTGCTGGACGTTTAGCATGTTTTGAACTGCAGTCTGCTAGGGCCGAGAAAAGCACCGTAGGAGGTTCCAGGCATGTTCCCTCTTTCCAGGCAAAGGAAAAGGCTGAGAGCCAAAGTGACAGGGTCTGCTCGTGTGTCCTGTTAGGAGGTTTCAGACAAGCTATGCCTTTCAGGCCTAGCTTCTTTACTTTGGGAGTTACTGCTGGACGTTTAGCATGTTTTGAACTGCAGTCTGCTAGGGCCGAGAAAAGCACCGTAGGAGGTTCCAGGCATGTTCCCTCTTTCCAGGCAAAGGAAAAGGCTGAGAGCCAAAGTGACAGGGTCTGCTCGTGTGTCCTGTTAGGAGGTTTCAGACAAGCTATGCCTTTCAGGCCTAGCTTCTTTACTTTGGGAGTTATTGCTGGACGTTTAGCATGTTTTGAACTGCAGTCTGCTAGGGCCGAGAAAAGCACCGTAGGAGGTTCCAGGCATGTTCCCTCTTTCCAGGCAAAGGAAAAGGCTGAGAGCCAAAGTGACAGGGTCTGCTCGTGTGTCCTGTTAGGAGGTTTCAGACAAGCTATGCCTTTCAGGCCTAGCTTCTTTACTTTGGGAGTTATTGCTGGACGTTTAGCATGTTTTGAACTGCAGTCTGCTAGGGCCGAGAAAAGCACCGTAGGAGGTTCCAGGCATGTTCCCTCTTTCCAGGCAAAGGAAAAGGCTGAGAGCCAAAGTGACAGGGTCTGCTCGTGTGTCCTGTTAGGAGGTTTCAGACAAGCTATGCCTTTCAGGCCTAGCTTCTTTACTTTGGGAGTTACTGCTGGACGTTTAGCATGTTTTGAACTGCAGTCTGCTAGGGCCGAGAAAAGCACCGTAGGAGGTTCCAGGCATGTTCCCTCTTTCCAGGCAAAGGAAAAGGCTGAGAGCCAAAGTGACAGGGTCTGCTCGTGTGTCCTGTTAGGAGGTTTCAGACAAGCTATGCCTTTCAGGCCTAGCTTCTTTACTTTGGGAGTTATTGCTGGACGTTTAGCATGTTTTGAACTGCAGTCTGCTAGGGCCGAGAAAAGCACCGTAGGAGGTTCCAGGCATGTTCCCTCTTTCCAGGCAAAGGAAAAGGCTGAGAGCCAAAGTGACAGGGTCTGCTCGTGTGTCCTGTTAGGAGGTTTCAGACAAGCTATGCCTTTCAGGCCTAGCTTCTTTACTTTGGGAGTTATTGCTGGACGTTTAGCATGTTTTGAACTGCAGTCTGCTAGGGCCGAGAAAAGCACCGTAGGAGGTTCCAGGCATGTTCCCTCTTTCCAGGCAAAGGAAAAGGCTGAGAGCCAAAGTGACAGGGTCTGCTCGTGTGTCCTGTTAGGAGGTTTCAGACAAGCTATGCCTTTCAGGCCTAGCTTCTTTACTTTGGGAGTTATTGCTGGACGTTTAGCATGTTTTGAACTGCAGTCTGCTAGGGCCGAGGAAAAGCACCGTAGGAGGTTCCAGGCATGTTCCCTCTTTCCAGGCAAAGGAAAAGGCTGAGAGCCAAAGTGACAGGGTCTGCTCGTGTGTCCTGTTAGGAGGTTTCAGACAAGCTATGCCTTTCAGGCCTAGCTTCTTTACTTTGGGAGTTATTGCTGGACGTTTAGCATGTTTTGAACTGCAGTCTGCTAGGGGCCGAGAAAAGCACCGTAGGAGGTTCCAGGCATGTTCCCTCTTTCCAGGCAAAGGAAAAGGCTGAGAGCCAAAGTGACAGGGTCTGCTCGTGTGTCCTGTTAGGAGGTTTCAGACAAGCTATGCCTTTCAGGCCCCTAGCTTCTTTACTTTGGGAGTTATTGCTGGACGTTTAGCATGTTTTGAACTGCAGTCTGCTAGGGCCGAGAAAAGCACCGTAGGAGGTTCCAGGCATGTTCCCTCTTTCCAGGCAAAGGAAAAGGCTGAGAGCCAAAGTGACAGGGTCTGCTCGTGTGTCCTGTTAGGAGGTTTCAGACAAGCTATGCCTTTCAGGCCTAGCTTCTTTACTTTGGGAGTTATTGCTGGACGTTTAGCATGTTTTGAACTGCAGTCTGCTAGGGCCGAGAAAAGCACCGTAGGAGGTTCCAGGCATGTTCCCTCTTTCCAGGCAAAGGAAAAGGCTGAGAGCCAAAGTGACAGGGTCTGCTCGTGTGTCCTGTTAGGAGGTTTCAGACAAGCTATGCCTTTCAGGCCTAGCTTCTTTACTTTGGGAGTTATTGCTGGACGTTTAGCATGTTTTGAACTGCAGTCTGCTAGGGCCGAGAAAAGCACCGTAGGAGGTTCCAGGCATGTTCCCTCTTTCCAGGCAAAGGAAAAGGCTGAGAGCCAAAGTGACAGGGTCTGCTCGTGTGTCCTGTTAGGAGGTTTCAGACAAGCTATGCCTTTCAGGCCTAGCTTCTTTACTTTGGGAGTTACTGCTGGACGTTTAGCATGTTTTGAACTGCAGTCTGCTAGGGCCGAGAAAAGCACCGTAGGAGGTTCCAGGCATGTTCCCTCTTTCCAGGCAAAGGAAAAGGCTGAGAGCCAAAGTGACAGGTTCTGCTCGTGTGTCCTGTTAGGAGGTTTCAGACAAGCTATGCCTTTCAGGCCTAGCTTCTTTACTTTGGGAGTTATTGCTGGACGTTTAGCATGTTTTGAACTGCAGTCTGCTAGGGCCGAGAAAAGCACCGTAGGAGGTTCCAGGCATGTTCCCTCTTTCCCGGCAAAGGAAAAGGCTGAATGCCAAAGTGACAGGGTCTGCTCGTGTGTCCTGTTAGGAGGTTTCAGACAAGCTATGCCTTTCAGGCCTAGCTTCTTTACTTTGGGAATTACTGCTGGACGTTTAGCATGTTTTGAACTGCAGTCTGCTAGGGCCGAGAAAAGCACCGTAGGAGGTTCCAGGCATGTTCCCTCTTTCCAGGCAAAGGAAAAGGCTGAGAGCCAAAGTGACAGGGTCTGCTCGTGTGTCCTGTTAGGAGGTTTCAGACAAGCTATGCCTTTCAGGCCTAGCTTCTTTACTTTGGGAGTTATTGCTGGACGTTTAGCATGTTTTGAACTGCAGTCTGCTAGGGCCGAGAAAAGCACCGTAGGAGGTTCCAGGCATGTTCCCTCTTTCCAGGCAAAGGAAAAGGCTGAGAGCCAAAGTGACAGGAGCTGCTCGTGTGTCCTGTTAGGAGGTTTCAGACAAGCTATGCCTTTCAGGCCTAGCTTCTTTACTTTGGGAGTTATTGCTGGACGTTTAGCATGTTTTGAACTGCAGTCTGCTAGGGCCGAGAAAAGCACCGTAGGAGGTTCCAGGCATGTTCCCTCTTTCCAGGCAAAGGAAAAGGCTGAGAGCCAAAGTGACAGGAGCTGCTCGTGTGTCCTGTTAGGAGGTTTCAGACAAGCTATGCCTTTCAGGCCTAGCTTCTTTACTTTGGGAGTTATTGCTGGACGTTTAGCATGTTTTGAACTGCAGTCTGCTAGGGCCGAGAAAAGCACCGTAGGAGGTTCCAGGCATGTTCCCTCTTTCCCGGCAAAGGAAAAGGCTGAATGCCAAAGTGACAGGGTCTGCTCGTGTGTCCTGTTAGGAGGTTTCAGACAAGCTATGCCTTTCAGGCCTAGCTTCTTTACTTTGGGAATTACTGCTGGACGTTTAGCATGTTTTGAACTGCAGTCTGCTAGGGCCGAGAAAAGCACCGTAGGAGGTTCCAGGCATGTTCCCTCTTTCCAGGCAAAGGAAAAGGCTGAGAGCCAAAGTGACAGGGTCTGCTCGTGTGTCCTGTTAGGAGGTTTCAGACAAGCTATGCCTTTCAGGCCTAGCTTCTTTACTTTGGGAGTTATTGCTGGACGTTTAGCATGTTTTGAACTGCAGTCTGCTAGGGCCGAGAAAAGCACCGTAGGAGGTTCCAGGCATGTTCCCTCTTTCCAGGCAAAGGAAAAGGCTGAGAGCCAAAGTGACAGGAGCTGCTCGTGTGTCCTGTTAGGAGGTTTCAGACAAGCTATGCCTTTCAGGCCTAGCTTCTTTACTTTGGGAGTTATTGCTGGACGTTTAGCATGTTTTGAACTGCAGTCTGCTAGGGCCGAGAAAAGCACCGTAGGAGGTTCCAGGCATGTTCCCTCTTTCCAGGCAAAGGAAAAGGCTGAGAGCCAAAGTGACAGGAGCTGCTCGTGTGTCCTGTTAGGAGGTTTCAGACAAGCTATGCCTTTCAGGCCTAGCTTCTTTACTTTGGGAGTTATTGCTGGACGTTTAGCATGTTTTGAACTGCAGTCTGCTAGGGCCGAGAAAAGCACCGTAGGAGGTTCCAGGCATGTTCCCTCTTTCCCGGCAAAGGAAAAGGCTGAATGCCAAAGTGACAGGGTCTGCTCGTGTTTCCTGTTAGGAGGTTTCAGACAAGCTAAGCCTTTCAGGCCTAGCTTCTTTACTTTGGGAGTTACTGCTGGACGTTTAGCATGTTTTGAACTGCAGTCTGCTAGGGCCGAGAAAAGCACCGTAGGAGGTTCCAGGCATGTTCCCTCTTTCCAGGCAAAGGAAAAGGCTGAGAGCCAAAGTGACAGGGTCTGCTCGTGTGTCCTGTTAGGAGGTTTCAGACAAGCTATGCCTTTCAGGCCTAGCTTCTTTACTTTGGGAGTTACTGCTGGACGTTTAGCATGTTTTGAACTGCAGTCTGCTAGGGCCGAGAAAAGCACCGTAGGAGGTTCCAGGCATGTTCCCTCTTTCCAGGCAAAGGAAAAGGCTGAGAGCCAAAGTGACAGGGTCTGCTCGTGTGTCCTGTTAGGAGGTTTCAGACAAGCTATGCCTTTCAGGCCTAGCTTCTTTACTTTGGGAGTTATTGCTGGACGTTTAGCATGTTTTGAACTGCAGTCTGCTAGGGCCGAGAAAAGCACCGTAGGAGGTTCCAGGCATGTTCCCTCTTTCCAGGCAAAGGAAAAGGCTGAGAGCCAAAGTGACAGGGTCTGCTCGTGTGTCCTGTTAGGAGGTTTCAGACAAGCTATGCCTTTCAGGCCTAGCTTCTTTACTTTGGGAGTTATTGCTGGACGTTTAGCATGTTTTGAACTGCAGTCTGCTAGGGCCGAGAAAAGCACCGTAGGAGGTTCCAGGCATGTTCCCTCTTTCCCGGCAAAGGAAAAGGCTGAATGCCAAAGTGACAGGGTCTGCTCGTGTGTCCTGTTAGGAGGTTTCAGACAAGCTATGCCTTTCAGGCCTAGCTTCTTTACTTTGGGAATTACTGCTGGACGTTTAGCATGTTTTGAACTGCAGTCTGCTAGGGCCGAGAAAAGCACCGTAGGAGGTTCCAGGCATGTTCCCTCTTTCCAGGCAAAGGAAAAGGCTGAGAGCCAAAGTGACAGGGTCTGCTCGTGTGTCCTGTTAGGAGGTTTCAGACAAGCTATGCCTTTCAGGCCTAGCTTCTTTACTTTGGGAGTTATTGCTGGACGTTTAGCATGTTTTGAACTGCAGTCTGCTAGGGCCGAGAAAAGCACCGTAGGAGGTTCCAGGCATGTTCCCTCTTTCCAGGCAAAGGAAAAGGCTGAGAGCCAAAGTGACAGGAGCTGCTCGTGTGTCCTGTTAGGAGGTTTCAGACAAGCTATGCCTTTCAGGCCTAGCTTCTTTACTTTGGGAGTTACTGCTGGACGTTTAGCATGTTTTGAACTGCAGTCTGCTAGGGCCGAGAAAAGCACCGTAGGAGGTTCCAGGCATGTTCCCTCTTTCCAGGCAAAGGAAAAGGCTGAGAGCCAAAGTGACAGGAGCTGCTCGTGTGTCCTGTTAGGAGGTTTCAGACAAGCTATGCCTTTCAGGCCTAGCTTCTTTACTTTGGGAGTTATTGCTGGACGTTTAGCATGTTTTGAACTGCAGTCTGCTAGGGCCGAGAAAAGCACCGTAGGAGGTTCCAGGCATGTTCCCTCTTTCCCGGCAAAGGAAAAGGCTGAATGCCAAAGTGACAGGGTCTGCTCGTGTTTCCTGTTAGGAGGTTTCAGACAAGCTAAGCCTTTCAGGCCTAGCTTCTTTACTTTGGGAGTTACTGCTGGACGTTTAGCATGTTTTGAACTGCAGTCTGCTAGGGCCGAGAAAAGCACCGTAGGAGGTTCCAGGCATGTTCCCTCTTTCCAGGCAAAGGAAAAGGCTGAGAGCCAAAGTGACAGGGTCTGCTCATGTGTCCTGTTAGGAGGTTTCAGACAAGCTATGCCTTTCAGGCCTAGCTTCTTTACTTTGGGAGTTATTGCTGGACGTTTAGCATGTTTTGAACTGCAGTCTGCTAGGGCCGAGAAAAGCACCGTAGGAGGTTCCAGGCATGTTCCCTCTTTCCAGGCAAAGGAAAAGGCTGAGAGCCAAAGTGACAGGGTCTGCTCGTGTGTCCTGTTAGGAGGTTTCAGACAAGCTATGCCTTTCAGGCCTAGCTTCTTTACTTTGGGAGTTATTGCTGGACGTTTAGCATGTTTTGAACTGCAGTCTGCTAGGGCCGAGAAAAGCACCGTAGGAGGTTCCAGGCATGTTCCCTCTTTCCAGGCAAAGGAAAAGGCTGAGAGCCAAAGTGACAGGGTCTGCTCGTGTGTCCTGTTAGGAGGTTTCAGACAAGCTATGCCTTTCAGGCCTAGCTTCTTTACTTTGGGAGTTATTGCTGGACGTTTAGCATGTTTTGAACTGCAGTCTGCTAGGGCCGAGAAAAGCACCGTAGGAGGTTCCAGGCATGTTCCCTCTTTCCCGGCAAAGGAAAAGGCTGAATGCCAAAGTGACAGGGTCTGCTCGTGTGTCCTGTTAGGAGGTTTCAGACAAGCTATGCCTTTCAGGCCTAGCTTCTTTACTTTGGGAGTTACTGCTGGACGTTTAGCATGTTTTGAACTGCAGTCTGCTAGGGCCGAGAAAAGCACCGTAGGAGGTTCCAGGCATGTTCCCTCTTTCCAGGCAAAGGAAAAGGCTGAGAGCCAAAGTGACAGGGTCTGCTCGTGTGTCCTGTTAGTAGGTTTCAGACAAGCTATGCCTTTCAGGCCTAGCTTCTTTACTTTGGGAGTTATTGCTGGACGTTTAGCATGTTTTGAACTGCAGTCTGCTAGGGCCGAGAAAAGCACCGTAGGAGGTTCCAGGCATGTTCCCTCTTTCCAGGCAAAGGAAAAGGCTGAGAGCCAAAGTGACAGGGTCTGCTCGTGTGTCCTGTTAGGAGGTTTCAGACAAGCTATGCCTTTCAGGCCTAGCTTCTTTACTTTGGGAGTTAGTGCTGGACCTTTAGCATGTTTTGAACTGCAGTCTGCTAGGGCCGAGAAAAGCACCGTAGGAGGTTCCAGGCATGTTCCCTCTTTCCAGGCAAAGGAAAAGGCTGAGAGCCAAAGTGACAGGGTCTGCTCGTGTGTCCTGTTAGGAGGTTTCAGACAAGCTATGCCTTTCAGGCCTAGCTTCTTTACTTTGGGAGTTATTGCTGGACGTTTAGCATGTTTTGAACTGCAGTCTGCTAGGGCCGAGAAAAGCACCGTAGGAGGTTCCAGGCATGTTCCCTCTTTCCAGGCAAAGGAAAAGGCTGAGAGCCAAAGTGACAGGGTCTGCTCGTGTGTCCTGTTAGGAGGTTTCAGACAAGCTATGCCTTTCAGGCCTAGCTTCTTTACTTTGGGAGTTATTGCTGGACGTTTAGCATGTTTTGAACTGCAGTCTGCTAGGGCCGAGAAAAGCACCGTAGGAGGTTCCAGGCATGTTCCCTCTTTCCAGGCAAAGGAAAAGGCTGAGAGCCAAAGTGACAGGGTCTGCTGGTGTGTCCTGTTAGGAGGTTTCAGACAAGCTATGCCTTTCAGGCCTAGCTTCTTTACTTTGGGAGTTATTGCTGGACGTTTAGCATGTTTTGAACTGCAGTCTGCTAGGGCCGAGAAAAGCACCGTAGGAGGTTCCAGGCATGTTCCCTCTTTCCCGGCAAAGGAAAAGGCTGAATGCCAAAGTGACAGGGTCTGCTCGTGTGTCCTGTTAGGAGGTTTCAGACAAGCTATGCCTTTCAGGCCTAGCTTCTTTACTTTGGGAGTTACTGCTGGACGTTTAGCATGTTTTGAACTGCAGTCTGCTAGGGCCGAGAAAAGCACCGTAGGAGGTTCCAGGCATGTTCCCTCTTTCCAGGCAAAGGAAAAGGCTGAGAGCCAAAGTGACAGGGTCTGTTCGTGTGTCCTGTTAGGAGGTTTCAGACAAGCTATGCCTTTCAGGCCTAGCTTCTTTACTTTGGGAGTTATTGCTGGACGTTTAGCATGTTTTGAACTGCAGTCTGCTAGGGCCGAGAAAAGCACCGTAGGAGGTTCCAGGCATGTTCCCTCTTTCCAGGCAAAGGAAAAGGCTGAGAGCCAAAGTGACAGGGTCTGCTCGTGTGTCCTGTTAGGAGGTTTAAGACAAGCTATGCCTTTCAGGCCTAGCTTCTTTACTTTGGGAGTTACTGCTGGACGTTTAGCATGTTTTGAACTGCAGTCTGCTAGGGCCGAGAAAAGCACCGTAGGAGGTTCCAGGCATGTTCCCTCTTTCCAGGCAAAGGAAAAGGCTGAGAGCCAAAGTGACAGGGTCTGCTCGTGTGTCCTGTTAGGAGGTTTCAGACAAGCTATGCCTTTCAGGCCTAGCTTCTTTACTTTGGGAGTTATTGCTGGACGTTTAGCATGTTTTGAACTGCAGTCTGCTAGGGCCGAGAAAAGCACCGTAGGAGGTTCCAGGCATGTTCCCTCTTTCCAGGCAAAGGAAAAGGCTGAGAGCCAAAGTGACAGGGTCTGCTCGTGTGTCCTGTTAGGAGGTTTCAGACAAGCTATGCCTTTCAGGCCTAGCTTCTTTACTTTGGGAGTTATTGCTGGACGTTTAGCATGTTTTGAACTGCAGTCTGCTAGGGCCGAGAAAAGCACCGTAGGAGGTTCCAGGCATGTTCCCTCTTTCCAGGCAAAGGAAAAGGCTGAGAGCCAAAGTGACAGGGTCTGCTCGTGTGTCCTGTTAGGAGGTTTCAGACAAGCTATGCCTTTCAGGCCTAGCTTCTTTACTTTGGGAGTTATTGCTGGACGTTTAGCATGTTTTGAACTGCAGTCTGCTAGGGCCGAGAAAAGCACCGTAGGAGGTTCCAGGCATGTTCCCTCTTTCCAGGCAAAGGAAAAGGCTGAGAGCCAAAGTGACAGGGTCTGCTCGTGTGTCCTGTTAGGAGGTTTCAGACAAGCTATGCCTTTCAGGCCTAGCTTCTTTACTTTGGGAGTTATTGCTGGACGTTTAGCATGTTTTGAACTGCAGTCTGCTAGGGCCGAGAAAAGCACCGTAGGAGGTTCCAGGCATGTTCCCTCTTTCCAGGCAAAGGAAAAGGCTGAGAGCCAAAGTGACAGGGTCTGCTCGTGTGTCCTGTTAGGAGGTTTCAGACAAGCTATGCCTTTCAGGCCTAGCTTCTTTACTTTGGGAGTTACTGCTGGACGTTTAGCATGTTTTGAACTGCAGTCTGCTAGGGCCGAGAAAAGCACCGTAGGAGGTTCCAGGCATGTTCCCTCTTTCCAGGCAAAGGAAAAGGCTGAGAGCCAAAGTGACAGGGTCTGCTCGTGTGTCCTGTTAGGAGGTTTCAGACAAGCTATGCCTTTCAGGCCTAGCTTCTTTACTTTGGGAGTTATTGCTGGACGTTTAGCATGTTTTGAACTGCAGTCTGCTAGGGCCGAGAAAAGCACCGTAGGAGGTTCCAGGCATGTTCCCTCTTTCCAGGCAAAGGAAAAGGCTGAGAGCCAAAGTGACAGGGTCTGCTCGTGTGTCCTGTTAGGAGGTTTCAGACAAGCTATGCCTTTCAGGCCTAGCTTCTTTACTTTGGGAGTTATTGCTGGACATTTAGCATGTTTTGAACTGCAGTCTGCTAGGGCCGAGAAAAGCACCGTAGGAGGTTCCAGGCATGTTCCCTCTTTCCAGGCAAAGGAAAAGGCTGAGAGCCAAAGTGACAGGGTCTGCTCGTGTGTCCTGTTAGGAGGTTTCAGACAAGCTATGCCTTTCAGGCCTAGCTTCTTTACTTTGGGAGTTACTGCTGGACGTTTAGCATGTTTTGAACTGCAGTCTGCTAGGGCCGAGAAAAGCACCGTAGGAGGTTCCAGGCATGTTCCCTCTTTCCAGGCAAAGGAAAAGGCTGAGAGCCAAAGTGACAGGGTCTGCTCGTGTGTCCTGTTAGGAGGTTTCAGACAAGCTATGCCTTTCAGGCCTAGCTTCTTTACTTTGGGAGTTATTGCTGGACGTTTAGCATGTTTTGAACTGCAGTCTGCTAGGGCCGAGAAAAGCACCGTAGGAGGTTCCAGGCATGTTCCCTCTTTCCAGGCAAAGGAAAAGGCTGAGAGCCAAAGTGACAGGGTCTGCTCGTGTGTCCTGTTAGGAGGTTTCAGACAAGCTATGCCTTTCAGGCCTAGCTTCTTTACTTTGGGAGTTATTGCTGGACGTTTAGCATGTTTTGAACTGCAGTCTGCTAGGGCCGAGAAAAGCACCGTAGGAGGTTCCAGGCATGTTCCCTCTTTCCAGGCAAAGGAAAAGGCTGAGAGCCAAAGTGACAGGGTCTGCTCGTGTGTCCTGTTAGGAGGTTTCAGACAAGCTATGCCTTTCAGGCCTAGCTTCTTTACTTTGGGAGTTACTGCTGGACGTTTAGCATGTTTTGAACTGCAGTCTGCTAGGGCCGAGAAAAGCACCGTAGGAGGTTCCAGGCATGTTCCCTCTTTCCAGGCAAAGGAAAAGGCTGAGAGCCAAAGTGACAGGGTCTGCTCGTGTGTCCTGTTAGGAGGTTTCAGACAAGCTATGCCTTTCAGGCCTAGCTTCTTTACTTTGGGAGTTATTGCTGGACGTTTAGCATGTTTTGAACTGCAGTCTGCTAGGGCCGAGAAAAGCACCGTAGGAGGTTCCAGGCATGTTCCCTCTTTCCAGGCAAAGGAAAAGGCTGAGAGCCAAAGTGACAGGGTCTGCTCGTGTGTCCTGTTAGGAGGTTTCAGACAAGCTATGCCTTTCAGGCCTAGCTTCTTTACTTTGGGAGTTATTGCTGGACGTTTAGCATGTTTTGAACTGCAGTCTGCTAGGGCCGAGAAAAGCACCGTAGGAGGTTCCAGGCATGTTCCCTCTTTCCAGGCAAAGGAAAAGGCTGAGAGCCAAAGTGACAGGGTCTGCTCGTGTGTCCTGTTAGGAGGTTTCAGACAATCTATGCCTTTCAGGCCTAGCTTCTTTACTTTGGGAGTTATTGCTGGACGTTTAGCATGTTTTGAACTGCAGTCTGCTAGGGCCGAGAAAAGCACCGTAGGAGGTTCCAGGCATGTTCCCTCTTTCCAGGCAAAGGAAAAGGCTGAGAGCCAAAGTGACAGGGTCTGCTCGTGTGTCCTGTTAGGAGGTTTCAGACAAGCTATGCCTTTCAGGCCTAGCTTCTTTACTTTGGGAGTTATTGCTGGACGTTTAGCATGTTTTGAACTGCAGTCTGCTAGGGCCGAGAAAAGCACCGTAGGAGGTTCCAGGCATGTTCCCTCTTTCCAGGCAAAGGAAAAGGCTGAGAGCCAAAGTGACAGGGTCTGCTCGTGTGTCCTGTTAGGAGGTTTCAGACAAGCTATGCCTTTCAGGCCTAGCTTCTTTACTTTGGGAGTTATTGCTGGACGTTTAGCATGTTTTGAACTGCAGTCTGCTAGGGCCGAGAAAAGCACCGTAGGAGGTTCCAGGCATGTTCCCTCTTTCCAGGCAAAGGAAAAGGCTGAGAGCCAAAGTGACAGGGTCTGCTCGTGTGTCCTGTTAGGAGGTTTCAGACAAGCTATGCCTTTCAGGCCTAGCTTCTTTACTTTGGGAGTTATTGCTGGACGTTTAGCATGTTTTGAACTGCAGTCTGCTAGGGCCGAGAAAAGCACCGTAGGAGGTTCCAGGCATGTTCCCTCTTTCCAGGCAAAGGAAAAGGCTGAGAGCCAAAGTGACAGGGTCTGCTCGTGTGTCCTGTTAGGAGGTTTCAGACAAGCTATGCCTTTCAGGCCTAGCTTCTTTACTTTGGGAGTTATTGCTGGACGTTTAGCATGTTTTGAACTGCAGTCTGCTAGGGCCGAGAAAAGCACCGTAGGAGGTTCCAGGCATGTTCCCTCTTTCCAGGCAAAGGAAAAGGCTGAGAGCCAAAGTGACAGGGTCTGCTCGTGTGTCCTGTTAGGAGGTTTCAGACAAGCTATGCCTTTCAGGCCTAGCTTCTTTACTTTGGGAGTTACTGCTGGACGTTTAGCATGTTTTGAACTGCAGTCTGCTAGGGCCGAGAAAAGCACCGTAGGAGGTTCCAGGCATGTTCCCTCTTTCCAGGCAAAGGAAAAGGCTGAGAGCCAAAGTGACAGGTTCTGCTCGTGTGTCCTGTTAGGAGGTTTCAGACAAGCTATGCCTTTCAGGCCTAGCTTCTTTACTTTGGGAGTTATTGCTGGACGTTTAGCATGTTTTGAACTGCAGTCTGCTAGGGCCGAGAAAAGCACCGTAGGAGGTTCCAGGCATGTTCCCTCTTTCCCGGCAAAGGAAAAGGCTGAATGCCAAAGTGACAGGGTCTGCTCGTGTGTCCTGTTAGGAGGTTTCAGACAAGCTATGCCTTTCAGGCCTAGCTTCTTTACTTTGGGAATTACTGCTGGACGTTTAGCATGTTTTGAACTGCAGTCTGCTAGGGCCGAGAAAAGCACCGTAGGAGGTTCCAGGCATGTTCCCTCTTTCCAGGCAAAGGAAAAGGCTGAGAGCCAAAGTGACAGGGTCTGCTCGTGTGTCCTGTTAGGAGGTTTCAGACAAGCTATGCCTTTCAGGCCTAGCTTCTTTACTTTGGGAGTTATTGCTGGACGTTTAGCATGTTTTGAACTGCAGTCTGCTAGGGCCGAGAAAAGCACCGTAGGAGGTTCCAGGCATGTTCCCTCTTTCCAGGCAAAGGAAAATGCTGAGAGCCAAAGTGACAGGAGCTGCTCGTGTGTCCTGTTAGGAGGTTTCAGACAAGCTATGCCTTTCAGGCCTAGCTTCTTTACTTTGGGAGTTATTGCTGGACGTTTAGCATGTTTTGAACTGCAGTCTGCTAGGGCCGAGAAAAGCACCGTAGGAGGTTCCAGGCATGTTCCCTCTTTCCAGGCAAAGGAAAAGGCTGAGAGCCAAAGTGACAGGAGCTGCTCGTGTGTCCTGTTAGGAGGTTTCAGACAAGCTATGCCTTTCAGGCCTAGCTTCTTTACTTTGGGAGTTATTGCTGGACGTTTAGCATGTTTTGAACTGCAGTCTGCTAGGGCCGAGAAAAGCACCGTAGGAGGTTCCAGGCATGTTCCCTCTTTCCCGGCAAAGGAAAAGGCTGAATGCCAAAGTGACAGGGTCTGCTCGTGTTTCCTGTTAGGAGGTTTCAGACAAGCTAAGCCTTTCAGGCCTAGCTTCTTTACTTTGGGAGTTACTGCTGGACGTTTAGCATGTTTTGAACTGCAGTCTGCTAGGGCCGAGAAAAGCACCGTAGGAGGTTCCAGGCATGTTCCCTCTTTCCAGGCAAAGGAAAAGGCTGAGAGCCAAAGTGACAGGGTCTGCTCGTGTGTCCTGTTAGGAGGTTTCAGACAAGCTATGCCTTTCAGGCCTAGCTTCTTTACTTTGGGAGTTACTGCTGGACGTTTAGCATGTTTTGAACTGCAGTCTGCTAGGGCCGAGAAAAGCACCGTAGGAGGTTCCAGGCATGTTCCCTCTTTCCAGGCAAAGGAAAAGGCTGAGAGCCAAAGTGACAGGGTCTGCTCGTGTGTCCTGTTAGGAGGTTTCAGACAAGCTATGCCTTTCAGGCCTAGCTTCTTTACTTTGGGAGTTATTGCTGGACGTTTAGCATGTTTTGAACTGCAGTCTGCTAGGGCCGAGAAAAGCACCGTAGGAGGTTCCAGGCATGTTCCCTCTTTCCAGGCAAAGGAAAAGGCTGAGAGCCAAAGTGACAGGGTCTGCTCGTGTGTCCTGTTAGGAGGTTTCAGACAAGCTATGCCTTTCAGGCCTAGCTTCTTTACTTTGGGAGTTATTGCTGGACGTTTAGCATGTTTTGAACTGCAGTCTGCTAGGGCCGAGAAAAGCACCGTAGGAGGTTCCAGGCATGTTCCCTCTTTCCAGGCAAAGGAAAAGGCTGAGAGCCAAAGTGACAGGGTCTGCTCGTGTGTCCTGTTAGGAGGTTTCAGACAAGCTATGCCTTTCAGGCCTAGCTTCTTTACTTTGGGAGTTATTGCTGGACGTTTAGCATGTTTTGAACTGCAGTCTGCTAGGGCCGAGAAAAGCACCGTAGGAGGTTCCAGGCATGTTCCCTCTTTCCAGGCAAAGGAAAAGGCTGAGAGCCAAAGTGACAGGGTCTGCTCGTGTGTCCTGTTAGGAGGTTTCAGACAAGCTATGCCTTTCAGGCCTAGCTTCTTTACTTTGGGAGTTATTGCTGGACGTTTAGCATGTTTTGAACTGCAGTCTGCTAGGGCCGAGAAAAGCACCGTAGGAGGTTCCAGGCATGTTCCCTCTTTCCAGGCAAAGGAAAAGGCTGAGAGCCAAAGTGACAGGGTCTGCTCGTGTGTCCTGTTAGGAGGTTTCAGACAAGCTATGCCTTTCAGGCCTAGCTTCTTTACTTTGGGAGTTATTGCTGGACGTTTAGCATGTTTTGAACTGCAGTCTGCTAGGGCCGAGAAGAGCACCGTAGGAGG
Organism: Rallus limicola; assembly: GCA_022605955.1. Lineage (NCBI taxonomy): Eukaryota > Metazoa > Chordata > Aves > Gruiformes > Rallidae > Rallus > Rallus limicola. Next base: position 147,194 of record JAKCOZ010000441.1, read on the forward strand.
TTCCAGGCATGTTCCCTCTTTCCAGGCAAAGGAAAAGGCTGAGAGCCAAAGTGACAGGGTCTGCTCGTGTGTCCTGTTAGGAGGTTTCAGACAAGCTATGCCTTTCAGGCCTAGCTTCTTTACTTTGGGAGTTATTGCTGGACGTTTAGCATGTTTTGAACTGCAGTCTGCTAGGGCCGAGAAAAGCACCGTAGGAGGTTCCAGGCATGTTCCCTCTTTCCAGGCAAAGGAAAAGGCTGAGAGCCAAAGTGACAGGGTCTGCTCGTGTGTCCTGTTAGGAGGTTTAAGACAAGCTATGCCTTTCAGGCCTAGCTTCTTTACTTTGGGAGTTACTGCTGGACGTTTAGCATGTTTTGAACTGCAGTCTGCTAGGGCCGAGAAAAGCACCGTAGGAGGTTCCAGGCATGTTCCCTCTTTCCAGGCAAAGGAAAAGGCTGAGAGCCAAAGTGACAGGGTCTGCTCGTGTGTCCTGTTAGGAGGTTTCAGACGAGCTATGCCTTTCAGGCCTAGCTTCTTTACTTTGGGAGTTATTGCTGGACGTTTAGCATGTTTTGAACTGCAGTCTGCTAGGGCCGAGAAAAGCACCGTAGGAGGTTCCAGGCATGTTCCCTCTTTCCAGGCAAAGGAAAAGGCTGAGAGCCAAAGTGACAGGAGCTGCTCGTGTGTCCTGTTAGGAGGTTTCAGACAAGCTATGCCTTTCAGGCCTAGCTTCTTTACTTTGGGAGTTATTGCTGGACGTTTAGCATGTTTTGAACTGCAATCTGCTAGGGCCGAGAAAAGCACCGTAGGAGGTTCCAGGCATGTTCCCTCTTTCCAGGCAAAGGAAAAGGCTGAGAGCCAAAGTGACAGGGTCTGCTCGTGTGTCCTGTTAGGAGGTTTCAGACAAGCTATGCCTTTCAGGCCTAGCTTCTTTACTTTGGGAGTTACTGCTGGACGTTTAGCATGTTTTGAACTGCAGTCTGCTAGGGCCGAGAAAAGCACCGTAGGAGGTTCCAGGCATGTTCCCTCTTTCCAGGCAAAGGAAAAGGCTGAGAGCCAAAGTGACAGGGTCTGCTCGTGTGTCCTGTTAGGAGGTTTCAGACAAGCTATGCCTTTCAGGCCTAGCTTCTTTACTTTGGGAGTTATTGCTGGACGTTTAGCATGTTTTGAACTGCAGTCTGCTAGGGCCGAGAAAAGCACCGTAGGAGGTTCCAGGCATGTTCCCTCTTTCCAGGCAAAGGAAAAGGCTGAGAGCCAAAGTGACAGGGTCTGCTCGTGTGTCCTGTTAGGAGGTTTCAGACAAGCTATGCCTTTCAGGCCTAGCTTCTTTACTTTGGGAGTTATTGCTGGACGTTTAGCATGTTTTGAACTGCAGTCTGCTAGGGCCGAGAAAAGCACCGTAGGAGGTTCCAGGCATGTTCCCTCTTTCCAGGCAAAGGAAAAGGCTGAGAGCCAAAGTGACAGGGTCTGCTCGTGTGTCCTGTTAGGAGGTTTCAGACAAGCTATGCCTTTCAGGCCTAGCTTCTTTACTTTGGGAGTTATTGCTGGACGTTTAGCATGTTTTGAACTGCAGTCTGCTAGGGCCGAGAAAAGCACCGTAGGAGGTTCCAGGCATGTTCCCTCTTTCCAGGCAAAGGAAAAGGCTGAGAGCCAAAGTGACAGGGTCTGCTCGTGTGTCCTGTTAGGAGGTTTCAGACAAGCTATGCCTTTCAGGCCTAGCTTCTTTACTTTGGGAGTTATTGCTGGACGTTTAGCATGTTTTGAACTGCAGTCTGCTAGGGCCGAGAAAAGCACCGTAGGAGGTTCCAGGCATGTTCCCTCTTTCCAGGCAAAGGAAAAGGCTGAGAGCCAAAGTGACAGGGTCTGCTCGTGTGTCCTGTTAGGAGGTTTCAGACAAGCTATGCCTTTCAGGCCTAGCTTCTTTACTTTGGGAGTTATTGCTGGACGTTTAGCATGTTTTGAACTGCAGTCTGCTAGGGCCGAGAAAAGCACCGTAGGAGGTTCCAGGCATGTTCCCTCTTTCCAGGCAAAGGAAAAGGCTGAGAGCCAAAGTGACAGGGTCTGCTCGTGTGTCCTGTTAGGAGGTTTCAGACAAGCTATGCCTTTCAGGCCTAGCTTCTTTACTTTGGGAGTTATTGCTGGACGTTTAGCATGTTTTGAACTGCAGTCTGCTAGGGCCGAGAAGAGCACCGTAGGAGGTTCCAGGCATGTTCCCTCTTTCCAGGCAAAGGAAAAGGCTGAGAGACAAAGTGACAGGGTCTGCTCGTGTGTCCTGTTAGGAGGTTTCAGACAAGCTATGCCTTTCAGGCCTAGCTTCTTTACTTTGGGAGTTATTGCTGGACGTTTAGCATGTTTTGAACTGCAGTCTGCTAGGGCCGAGAAAAGCACCGTAGGAGGTTCCAGGCATGTTCCCTCTTTCCAGGCAAAGGAAAAGGCTGAGAGCCAAAGTGACAGGGTCTGCTCGTGTGTCCTGTTAGGAGGTTTAAGACAAGCTATTCCTTTCAGGCCTAGCTTCTTTACTTTGGGAGTTACTGCTGGACGTTTAGCATGTTTTGAACTGCAGTCTGCTAGGGCCGAGAAAAGCACCGTAGGAGGTTCCAGGCATGTTCCCTCTTTCCAGGCAAAGGAAAAGGCTGAGAGCCAAAGTGACAGGGTCTGCTCGTGTGTCCTGTTAGGAGGTTTCAGACAAGCTATGCCTTTCAGGCCTAGCTTCTTTACTTTGGGAGTTATTGCTGGACGTTTAGCATGTTTTGAACTGCAGTCTGCTAGGGCCGAGAAAAGCACCGTAGGAGGTTCCAGGCATGTTCCCTCTTTCCAGGCAAAGGAAAAGGCTGAGAGCCAAAGTGACAGGAGCTGCTCGTGTGTCCTGTTAGGAGGTTTCAGACAAGCTATGCCTTTCAGGCCTAGCTTCTTTACTTTGGGAGTTATTGCTGGACGTTTAGCATGTTTTGAACTGCAATCTGCTAGGGCCGAGAAAAGCACCGTAGGAGGTTCCAGGCATGTTCCCTCTTTCCAGGCAAAGGAAAAGGCTGAGAGCCAAAGTGACAGGGTCTGCTCGTGTGTCCTGTTAGGAGGTTTCAGACAAGCTATGCCTTTCAGGCCTAGCTTCTTTACTTTGGGAGTTATTGCTGGACGTTTAGCATGTTTTGAACTGCAGTCTGCTAGGGCCGAGAAAAGCACCGTAGGAGGTTCCAGGCATGTTCCCTCTTTCCAGGCAAAGGAAAAGGCTGAGAGCCAAAGTGACAGGGTCTGCTCGTGTGTCCTGTTAGGAGGTTTCAGACAAGCTATGCCTTTCAGGCCTAGCTTCTTTACTTTGGGAGTTATTGCTGGACGTTTAGCATGTTTTGAACTGCAGTCTGCTAGGGCCGAGAAAAGCACCGTAGGAGGTTCCAGGCATGTTCCCTCTTTCCAGGCAAAGGAAAAGGCTGAGAGCCAAAGTGACAGGGTCTGCTCGTGTGTCCTGTTAGGAGGTTTCAGACAAGCTATGCCTTTCAGGCCTAGCTTCTTTACTTTGGGAGTTACTGCTGGACGTTTAGCATGTTTTGAACTGCAGTCTGCTAGGGCCGAGAAAAGCACCGTAGGAGGTTCCAGGCATGTTCCCTCTTTCCAGGCAAAGGAAAAGGCTGAGAGCCAAAGTGACAGGGTCTGCTCGTGTGTCCTGTTAGGAGGTTTCAGACAAGCTATGCCTTTCAGGCCTAGCTTCTTTACTTTGGGAGTTACTGCTGGACGTTTAGCATGTTTTGAACTGCAGTCTGCTAGGGCCGAGAAAAGCACCGTAGGAGGTTCCAGGCATGTTCCCTCTTTCCAGGCAAAGGAAAAGGCTGAGAGCCAAAGTGACAGGGTCTGCTCGTGTGTCCTGTTAGGAGGTTTCAGACAAGCTATGCCTTTCAGGCCTAGCTTCTTTACTTTGGGAGTTATTGCTGGACGTTTAGCATGTTTTGAACTGCAGTCTGCTAGGGCCGAGAAATGCACCGTAGGAGGTTCCAGGCATGTTCCCTCTTTCCAGGCAAAGGAAAAGGCTGAGAGCCAAAGTGACAGGGTCTGCTCGTGTGTCCTGTTAGGAGGTTTCAGACAAGCTATGCCTTTCAGGCCTAGCTTCTTTAATTTGGGAGTTATTGCTGGACGTTTAGCATGTTTTGAACTGCAGTCTGCTAGGGCCGAGAAAAGCACCGTAGGAGGTTCCAGGCATGTTCCCTCTTTCCAGGCAAAGGAAAAGGCTAAGAACCAAAGTGACAGGGTCTGCTCGTGTGTCCTGTTAGGAGGTTTCAGACAAGCTATGCCTTTCAGGCCTAGCTTCTTTACTTTGGGAGTTATTGCTGGACGTTTAGCATGTTTTGAACTGCAGTCTGCTAGGGCCGAGAAAAGCACCGTAGGAGGTTACAGGCATGTTCCCTCTTTCCAGGCAAAGGAAAAGGCTGAGAGCCAAAGTGACAGGGTCTGCTCGTGTGTCCTGTTAGGAGGTTTCAGACAAGCTATGCCTTTCAGGCCTAGCTTCTTTACTTTGGGAGTTATTGCTGGACGTTTAGCATGTTTTGAACTGCAGTCTGCTAGGGCCGAGAAAAGCACCGTAGGAGGTTCCAGGCATGTTCCCTCTTTCCAGGCAAAGGAAAAGGCTGAGAGCCAAAGTGACAGGGTCTGCTCGTGTGTCCTGTTAGGAGGTTTCAGACAAGCTATGCCTTTCAGGCCTAGCTTCTTTACTTGGGAGTTATTGCTGGACGTTTAGCATGTTTTGAACTGCAGTCTGCTAGGGCCGAGAAAAGCACCGTAGGAGGTTCCAGGCATGTTCCCTCTTTCCAGGCAAAGGAAAAGGCTGAGAGCCAAAGTGACAGGGTCTGCTCGTGTGTCCTGTTAGGAGGTTTCAGACAAGCTATGCCTTTCAGGCCTAGCTTCTTTACTTTGGGAGTTACTGCTGGACGTTTAGCATGTTTTGAACTGCAGTCTGCTAGGGCCGAGAAAAGCACCGTAGGAGGTTCCAGGCATGTTCCCTCTTTCCCGGCAAAGGAAAAGGCTGAATGCCAAAGTGACAGGGTCTGCTCGTGTGTCCTGTTAGGAGGTTTCAGACAAGCTATGCCTTTCAGGCCTAGCTTCTTTACTTTGGGAGTTATTGCTGGACGTTTAGCATGTTTTGAACTGCAGTCTGCTAGGGCCGAGAAAAGCACCGTAGGAGGTTCCAGGCATGTTCCCTCTTTCCAGGCAAAGGAAAAGGCTGAGAGCCAAAGTGACAGGGTCTGCTCGTGTGTCCTGTTAGGAGGTTTCAGACAAGCTATGCCTTTCAGGCCTAGCTTCTTTACTTTGGGAGTTATTGCTGGACGTTTAGCATGTTTTGAACTGCAGTCTGCTAGGGCCGAGAAAAGCACCGTAGGAGGTTCCTGGCATGTTCCCTCTTTCCAGGCAAAGGAAACGGCTTAGAGCCAAAGTGACAGGGTCTGCTCGTGTGTCCTGTTAGGAGGTTTCAGACAAGCTATGCCTTTCAGGCCTAGCTTCTTTACTTTGGGAGTTATTGCTGGACGTTTAGCATGTTTTGAACTGCAGTCTGCTAGGGCCGAGAAAAGCACCGTAGGAGGTTCCAGGCATGTTCCCTCTTTCCAGGCAAAGGAAAAGGCTGAGAGCCAAAGTGACAGGGTCTGCTCGTGTGTCCTGTTAGGAGGTTTCAGACAAGCTATGCCTTTCAGGCCTAGCTTCTTTACTTTGGGAGTTATTGCTGGACGTTTAGCATGTTTTGAACTGCAGTCTGCTAGGGCCGAGAAAAGCACCGTAGGAGGTTCCAGGCATGTTCCCTCTTTCCAGGCAAAGGAAAAGGCTGAGAGCCAAAGTGACAGGGTCTGCTCGTGTGTCCTGTTAGGAGGTTTCAGACAAGCTATGCACCGTAGGAGGTTCCAGGCCGAGAAAATCACCGTAGGAGGTTCCAGGCATGTTCCCTCTTTCCAGGCAAAGGAAAAGGCTGAGAGCCAAAGTGACAGGGTCTGCTCGTGTGTGTCCTGTTAGGAGGTTTCAGACAAGCTATGCCTTTCAGGCCTAGCTTCTTTACTTTGGGAGTTATTGCTGGACGTTTAGCATGTTTTGAACTGCAGTCTGCTAGGGCCGAGAAAAGCACCGTAGGAGGTTCCAGGCATGTTCCCTCTTTCCAGGCAAAGGAAAAGGCTGAGAGCCAAAGTGACAGGGTCTGCTCGTGTGTCCTGTTAGGAGGTTTCAGACAAGCTATGCCTTTCAGGCCTAGCTTCTTTACTTTGGGAGTTATTGCTGGACGTTTAGCATGTTTTGAACTGCAGTCTGCTAGGGCCGAGAAAGCACCGTAGGAGGTTCCAGGCATGTTCCCTCTTTCCAGGCAAAGGAAAAGGCTGAGAGCCAAAGTGACAGGGTCTGCTCGTGTGTCCTGTTAGGAGGTTTCAGACAAGCTATGCCTTTCAGGCCTAGCTTCTTTACTTTGGGAGTTATTGCTGGATGTTTAGCATGTTTTGAACTGCAGTCTGCTAGGGCCGAGAAAAGCACCGTAGGAGGTTCCAGCATGTTCCCTCTTTCCAGGCAAAGGAAAAGGCTGAGAGCCAAAGTGACAGGGTCTGCTCGTGTGTCCTGTTAGGAGGTTTCAGACAAGCTATGCCTTTCAGGCCTAGCTTCTTTACTTTGGGAGTTATTGCTGGACGTTTAGCATGTTTTGAACTGCAGTCTGCTAGGGCCGAGAAAAGCACCGTAGGAGGTTCCAGGCATGTTCCCTCTTTCCAGGCAAAGGAAAAGGCTGAGAGCCAAAGTGACAGGGTCTGCTCGTGTGTCCTGTTAGGAGGTTTCAGACAAGCTATGCCTTTCAGGCCTAGCTTCTTTACTTTGGGAGTTACTGCTGGACGTTTAGCATGTTTTGAACTGCAGTCTGATAGGGCCGAGAAAAGCACCGTAGGAGGTTCCAGGCATGTTCCCTCTTTCCAGGCAAAGGAAAAGGCTGAGAGCCAAAGTGACAGGGTCTGCTCGTGTGTCCTGTTAGGAGGTTTCAGACAAGCTATGCCTTTCAGGCCTAGCTTCTTTACTTTGGGAGTTACTGCTGGACGTTTAGCATGTTTTGAACTGCAGTCTGCTAGGGCCGAGAAAAGCACCGTAGGAGGTTCCAGGCATGTTCCCTCTTTCCAGGCAAAGGAAAAGGCTGAGAGCCAAAGTGACAGGGTCTGCTCGTGTGTCCTGTTAGGAGGTTTCAGACAAGCTATGCCTTTCAGGCCTAGCTTCTTTACTTTGGGAGTTATTGCTGGACGTTTAGCATGTTTTGAACTGCAGTCTGCTAGGGCCGAGAAATGCACCGTAGGAGGTTCCAGGCATGTTCCCTCTTTCCAGGCAAAGGAAAAGGCTGAGAGCCAAAGTGACAGGGTCTGCTCGTGTGTCCTGTTAGGAGGTTTCAGACAAGCTATGCCTTTCAGGCCTAGCTTCTTTAATTTGGGAGTTATTGCTGGACGTTTAGCATGTTTTGAACTGCAGTCTGCTAGGGCCGAGAAAAGCACCGTAGGAGGTTCCAGGCATGTTCCCTCTTTCCAGGCAAAGGAAAAGGCTAAGAACCAAAGTGACAGGGTCTGCTCGTGTGTCCTGTTAGGAGGTTTCGGACAATCTATGCCTTTCAGGCCTAGCTTCTTTACTTTGGGAGTTATTGCTGGACGTTTAGCATGTTTTGAACTGCAGTCTGCTAGGGCCGAGAAAAGCACCGTAGGAGGTTACAGGCATGTTCCCTCTTTCCAGGCAAAGGAAAAGGCTGAGAGCCAAAGTGACAGGGTCTGCTCGTGTGTCCTGTTAGGAGGTTTCAGACAAGCTATGCCTTTCAGGCCTAGCTTCTTTACTTTGGGAGTTATTGCTGGACGTTTAGCATGTTTTGAACTGCAGTCTGCTAGGGCCGAGAAAAGCACCGTAGGAGGTTCCAGGCATGTTCCCTCTTTCCAGGCAAAGGAAAAGGCTGAGAGCCAAAGTGACAGGGTCTGCTCGTGTGTCCTGTTAGGAGGTTTCAGACAAGCTATGCCTTTCAGGCCTAGCTTCTTTACTTTGGGAGTTATTGCTGGACGTTTAGCATGTTTTGAACTGCAGTCTGCTAGGGCCGAGAAAAGCACCGTAGGAGGTTCCAGGCATGTTCCCTCTTTCCAGGCAAAGGAAAAGGCTGAGAGCCAAAGTGACAGGGTCTGCTCGTGTGTCCTGTTAGGAGGTTTCAGACAAGCTATGCCTTTCAGGCCTAGCTTCTTTACTTTGGGAGTTACTGCTGGACGTTTAGCATGTTTTGAACTGCAGTCTGCTAGGGCCGAGAAAAGCACCGTAGGAGGTTCCAGGCATGTTCCCTCTTTCCCGGCAAAGGAAAAGGCTGAATGCCAAAGTGACAGGGTCTGCTCGTGTGTCCTGTTAGGAGGTTTCAGACAAGCTATGCCTTTCAGGCCTAGCTTCTTTACTTTGGGAGTTATTGCTGGACGTTTAGCATGTTTTGAACTGCAGTCTGCTAGGGCAGAGAAAAGCACCGTAGGAGGTTCCAGGCATGTTCCCTCTTTCCAGGCAAAGGAAAAGGCTGAGAGCCAAAGTGACAGGGTCTGCTCGTGTGTCCTGTTAGGAGGTTTCAGACAAGCTATGCCTTTCAGGCCTAGCTTCTTTACTTTGGGAGTTATTGCTGGACGTTTAGCATGTTTTGAACTGCAGTCTGCTAGGGCCGAGAAAAGCACCGTAGGAGGTTCCTGGCATGTTCCCTCTTTCCAGGCAAAGGAAACGGCTTAGAGCCAAAGTGACAGGGTCTGCTCGTGTGTCCTGTTAGGAGGTTTCAGACAAGCTATGCCTTTCAGGCCTAGCTTCTTTACTTTGGGAGTTATTGCTGGACGTTTAGCATGTTTTGAACTGCAGTCTGCTAGGGCCGAGAAAAGCACCGTAGGAGGTTCCAGGCATGTTCCCTCTTTCCAGGCAAAGGAAAAGGCTGAGAGCCAAAGTGACAGGGTCTGCTCGTGTGTCCTGTTAGGAGGTTTCAGACAAGCTATGCACCGTAGGAGGTTCCAGGCCGAGAAAATCACCGTAGGAGGTTCCAGGCATGTTCCCTCTTTCCAGGCAAAGGAAAAGGCTGAGAGCCAAAGTGACAGGGTCTGCTCGTGTGTCCTGTTAGGAGGTTTCAGACAAGCTATGCCTTTCAGGCCTAGCTTCTTTACTTTGGGAGTTATTGCTGGACGTTTAGCATGTTTTGAACTGCAGTCTGCTAGGGCCGAGAAAAGCACCGTAGGAGGTTCCAGGCATGTTCCCTCTTTCCAGGCAAAGGAAAAGGCTGAGAGCCAAAGTGACAGGGTCTGCTCGTGTGTCCTGTTAGGAGGTTTCAGACAAGCTATGCCTTTCAGGCCTAGCTTCTTTACTTTGGGAGTTATTGCTGGACGTTTAGCATGTTTTTGAACTGCAGTCTGCTAGGGCCGAGAAAAGCACCGTAGGAGGTTCCAGGCATGTTCCCTCTTTCCAGGCAAAGGAAAAGGCTGAGAGCCAAAGTGACAGGGTCTGCTCGTGTGTCCTGTTAGGAGGTTTCAGACAAGCTATGCCTTTCAGGCCTAGCTTCTTTACTTTGGGAGTTATTGCTGGATGTTTAGCATGTTTTGAACTGCAGTCTGCTAGGGCCGAGAAAAGCACCGTAGGAAGTTCCAGGCATGTTCCCTCTTTCCAGGCAAAGGAAAAGGCTGAGAGCCAAAGTGACAGGGTCTGCTCGTGTGTCCTGTTAGGAGGTTTCAGACAAGCTATGCCTTTCAGGCCTAGCTTCTTTACTTTGGGAGTTATTGCTGGACGTTTAGCATGTTTTGAACTGCAGTCTGCTAGGGCCGAGAAAAGCACCGTAGGAGGTTCCAGGCATGTTCCCTCTTTCCAGGCAAAGGAAAAGGCTGAGAGCCAAAGTGACAGGGTCTGCTCGTGTGTCCTGTTAGGAGGTTTCAGACAAGCTATGCCTTTCAGGCCTAGCTTCTTTACTTTGGGAGTTATTGCTGGACGTTTAGCATGTTTTGAACTGCAGTCTGCTAGGGCCGAGAAAAGCACCGTAGGAGGTTCCAGGCATGTTCCCTCTTTCCAGGCAAAGGAAAAGGCTGAGAGCCAAAGTGACAGGGTCTGCTCGTGTGTCCTGTTAGGAGGTTTCAGACAAGCTATGCCTTTCAGGCCTAGCTTCTTTACTTTGGGAGTTATTGCTGGACGTTTAGCATGTTTTGAACTGGTCTGCTAGGGCCGAGAAAAGCACCGTAGGAGGTTTCCAGGCATGTTCCCTCTTTCCAGGCAAAGGAAAAGGCTGAGAGCCAAAGTGACAGGGTCTGCTCGTGTGTCCTGTTAGGAGGTTTCAGACAAGCTATGCCTTTCAGGCCTAGCTTCTTTACTTTGGGAGTTATTGCTGGACGTTTAGCATGTTTTGAACTGCAGTCTGCTAGGGCCGAGAAAAGCACCATAGGAGGTTCCAGGCATGTTCCCTCTTTCCAGGCAAAGGAAAAGGCTGAGAGCCAAAGTGACAGGGTCTGCTCGTGTGTCCTGTTAGGAGGTTTCAGACAAGCTATGCCTTTCAGGCCTAGCTTCTTTACTTTGGGAGTTATTGCTGGACGTTTAGCATGTTTTGAACTGCAGTCTGCTAGGGCCGAGAAAAGCACCGTAGGAGGTTCCAGGCATGTTCCCTCTTTCCAGGCAAAGGAAAAGGCTGAGAGCCAAAGTGACAGGGTCTGCTCGTGTGTCCTGTTAGGAGGTTTCAGACAAGCTATGCCTTTCAGGCCTAGCTTCTTTACTTTGGGAGTTATTGCTGGACGTTTAGCATGTTTTGAACTGCAGTCTGCTAGGGCCGAGAAAAGCACCGTAGGAGGTTCCAGGCATGTTCCCTCTTTCCAGGCAAAGGAAAAGGCTGAGAGCCAAAGTGACAGGGTCTGCTCGTGTGTCCTGTTAGGAGGTTTCAGACAAGCTATGCCTTTCAGGCCTAGCTTCTTTACTTTGGGAGTTATTGCTGGACGTTTAGCATGTTTTGAACTGCAGTCTGCTAGGGCCGAGAAAAGCACCATAGGAGGTTCCAGGCATGTTCCCTCTTTCCAGGCAAAGGAAAAGGCTGAGAGCCAAAGTGACAGGGGTCTGCTCGTGTGTCCTGTTAGGAGGTTTCAGACAAGCTATGCCTTTCAGGCCTAGCTTCTTTACTTTCGGAGTTACTGCTGGACGTTTAGCATGTTTTGAACTGCAGTCTGCTAGGGCCGAGAAAAGCACCGTAGGAGGTTCCAGGCATGTTCCCTCTTTCCAGGCAAAGGAAAAGGCTGAGAGCCAAAGTGAAAGGGTCTGCTCGTGTGTCCTGTTAGGAGGTTTCAGACAAGCTATGCCTTTCAGGCCTAGCTTCTTTACTTTGGGAGTTACTGCTGGACGTTTAGCATGTTTTTGAACTGCAGTCTGCTAGGGCCGAGAAAAGCACCGTAGGAGGTTCCAGGCATGTTCCCTCTTTCCAGGCAAAGGAAAAGGCTGAGAGCCAAAGTGACAGGGTCTGCTCGTGTGTCCTGTTAGGAGGTTTCAGACAAGCTATGCCTTTCAGGCCTAGCTTCTTTACTTTGGGAGTTATTGCTGGACGTTTAGCATGTTTTGAACTGCAGTCTGCTAGGGCCGAGAAAAGCACCGTAGGAGGTTCCAGGCATGTTCCCTCTTTCCAGGCAAAGGAAAAGGCTGAGAGCCAAAGTGACAGGAGCTGCTCGTGTGTCCTGTTAGGAGGTTTCAGACAAGCTATGCCTTTCAGGCCTAGCTTCTTTACTTTGGGAGTTATTGCTGGACGTTTAGCATGTTTTGAACTGCAGTCTGCTAGGGCCGAGAAAAGCACCGTAGGAGGTTCCAGGCATGTTCCCTCTTTCCAGGCAAAGGAAAAGGCTGAGAGCCAAAGTGACAGGAGCTGCTCGTGTGTCCTGTTAGGAGGTTTCAGACAAGCTATGCCTTTCAGGCCTAGCTTCTTTACTTTGGGAGTTATTGCTGGACGTTTAGCATGTTTTGAACTGCAGTCTGCTAGGGCCGAGAAAAGCACCGTAGGAGGGTTCCAGGCATGTTCCCTCTTTCCAGGCAAAGGAAAAGGCTGAGAGCCAAAGTGACAGGGTCTGCTCGTGTGTCCTGTTAGGAGGTTTCAGACAAGCTATGCCTTTCAGGCCTAGCTTCTTTACTTTGGGAGTTATTGCTGGACGTTTAGCATGTTTTGAACTGCAGTCTGCTAGGGCCGAGAAAAGCACCGTAGGAGGTTCCAGGCATGTTCCCTCTTTCCAGGCAAAGGAAAAGGCTGAGAGCCAAAGTGACAGGAGCTGCTCGTGTGTCCTGTTAGGAGGTTTCAGACAAGCTATGCCTTTCAGGCCTAGCTTCTTTACTTTGGGAGGTTATTGCTGGACGTTTAGCATGTTTTGAACTGCAGTCTGCTAGGGCCGAGAAAAGCACCGTAGGAGGTTCCAGGCATGTTCCCTCTTTCCAGGCAAAGGAAAAGGCTGAGAGCCAAAGTGACAGGAGCTGCTCGTGTGTCCTGTTAGGAGGTTTCAGACAAGCTATGCCTTTCAGGCCTAGCTTCTTTACTTTGGGAGTTATTGCTGGACGTTTAGCATGTTTTGAACTGCAGTCTGCTAGGGCCGAGAAAAGCACCGTAGGAGGTTCCAGGCATGTTCCCTCTTTCCAGGCAAAGGAAAAGGCTGAGAGCCAAAGTGACAGGGTCTGCTCGTGTGTCCTGTTAGGAGGTTTCAGACAAGCTATGCCTTTCAGGCCTAGCTTCTTTACTTTGGGAGTTATTGCTGGACGTTTAGCATGTTTTGAACTGCAGTCTGCTAGGGCCGAGAAAAGCACCGTAGGAGGTTCCAGGCATGTTCCCTCTTTCCAGGCAAAGGAAAAGGCTGAGAGCCAAAGTGACAGGGTCTGCTCGTGTGTCCTGTTAGGAGGTTTCAGACAAGCTATGCCTTTCAGGCCTAGCTTCTTTACTTTGGGAGTTACTGCTGGACGTTTAGCATGTTTTGAACTGCAGTCTGCTAGGGCCGAGAAAAGCACCGTAGGAGGTTCCAGGCATGTTCCCTCTTTCCAGGCAAAGGAAAAGGCTGAGAGCCAAAGTGACAGGAGCTGCTCGTGTGTCCTGTTAGGAGGTTTCAGACAAGCTATGCCTTTCAGGCCTAGCTTCTTTACTTTGGGAGTTATTGCTGGACGTTTAGCATGTTTTGAACTGCAGTCTGCTAGGGCCGAGAAAAGCACCGTAGGAGGTTCCAGGCATGTTCCCTCTTTCCAGGCAAAGGAAAAGGCTGAGAGCCAAAGTGAAAGGGTCTGCTCGTGTGTCCTGTTAGGAGGTTTCAGACAAGCTATGCCTTTCAGGCCTAGCTTCTTTACTTTGGGAGTTACTGCTGGACGTTTAGCATGTTTTGAACTGCAGTCTGCTAGGGCCGAGAAAAGCACCGTAGGAGGTTCCAGGCATGTTCCCTCTTTCCAGGCAAAGGAAAAGGCTGAGAGCCAAAGTGAAAGGGTCTGCTCGTGTGTCCTGTTAGGAGGTTTCAGACAAGCTATGCCTTTCAGGCCTAGCTTCTTTACTTTGGGAGTTACTGCTGGACGTTTAGCATGTTTTGAACTGCAGTCTGCTAGGGCCGAGAAAAGCACCGTAGGAGGTTCCAGGCATGTTCCCTCTTTCCAGGCAAAGGAAAAGGCTGAGAGCCAAAGTGACAGGGTCTGCTCGTGTGTCCTGTTAGGAGGTTTCAGACAAGCTATGCCTTTCAGGCCTAGCTTCTTTACTTTGGGAGTTATTGCTGGACGTTTAGCATGTTTTGAACTGCAGTCTGCTAGGGCCGAGAAAAGCACCGTAGGAGGTTCCAGGCATGTTCCCTCTTTCCAGGCAAAGGAAAAGGCTGAGAGCCAAAGTGACAGGGTCTGCTCGTGTGTCCTGTTAGGAGGTTTCAGACAAGCTATGCCTTTCAGGCCTAGCTTCTTTACTTTGGGAGTTATTGCTGGACGTTTAGCATGTTTTGAACTGCAGTCTGCTAGGGCCGAGAAAAGCACCGTAGGAGGTTCCAGGCATGTTCCCTCTTTCCAGGCAAAGGAAAAGGCTGAGAGCCAAAGTGACAGGGTCTGCTCGTGTGTCCTGTTAGGAGGTTTCAGACAAGCTATGCCTTTCAGGCCTAGCTTCTTTACTTTGGGAGTTACTGCTGGACGTTTAGCATGTTTTGAACTGCAGTCTGCTAGGGCCGAGAAAAGCACCGTAGGAGGTTCCAGGCATGTTCCCTCTTTCCAGGCAAAGGAAAAGGCTGAGAGCCAAAGTGACAGGGTCTGCTCGTGTGTCCTGTTAGGAGGTTTCAGACAAGCTATGCCTTTCAGGCCTAGCTTCTTTACTTTGGGAGTTATTGCTGGACGTTTAGCATGTTTTGAACTGCAGTCTGCTAGGGCCGAGAAAAGCACCGTAGGAGGTTCCAGGCATGTTCCCTCTTTCCAGGCAAAGGAAAAGGCTGAGAGCCAAAGTGACAGGGTCTGCTCGTGTGTCCTGTTAGGAGGTTTCAGACAAGCTATGCCTTTCAGGCCTAGCTTCTTTACTTTGGGAGTTATTGCTGGACGTTTAGCATGTTTTGAACTGCAGTCTGCTAGGGCCGAGAAAAGCACCATAGGAGGTTCCAGGCATGTTCCCTCTTTCCAGGCAAAGGAAAAGGCTGAGAGCCAAAGTGACAGGGTCTGCTCGTGTGTCCTGTTAGGAGGTTTCAGACAAGCTATGCCTTTCAGGCCTAGCTTCTTTACTTTGGGAGTTATTGCTGGACGTTTAGCATGTTTTGAACTGCAGTCTGCTAGGGCCGAGAAAAGCACCGTAGGAGGTTCCAGGCATGTTCCCTCTTTCCAGGCAAAGGAAAAGGCTGAGAGCCAAAGTGACAGGGTCTGCTCGTGTGTCCTGTTAGGAGGTTTCAGACAAGCTATGCCTTTCAGGCCTAGCTTCTTTACTTTGGGAGTTATTGCTGGACGTTTAGCATGTTTTGAACTGCAGTCTGCTAGGGCCGAGAAAAGCACCGTAGGAGGTTCCAGGCATGTTCCCTCTTTCCAGGCAAAGGAAAAGGCTGAGAGCCAAAGTGACAGGGTCTGCTCGTGTGTCCTGTTAGGAGGTTTCAGACAAGCTATGCCTTTCAGGCCTAGCTTCTTTACTTTGGGAGTTATTGCTGGACGTTTAGCATGTTTTGAACTGCAGTCTGCTAGGGCCGAGAAAAGCACCGTAGGAGGTTCCAGGCATGTTCCCTCTTTCCAGGCAAAGGAAAAGGCTGAGAGCCAAAGTGACAGGGTCTGCTCGTGTGTCCTGTTAGGAGGTTTCAGACAAGCTATGCCTTTCAGGCCTAGCTTCTTTACTTTGGGAGTTACTGCTGGGACGTTTAGCATGTTTTGAACTGCAGTCTGCTAGGGCCGAGAAAAGCACCGTAGGAGGTTCCAGGCATGTTCCCTCTTTCCAGGCAAAGGAAAAGGCTGAGAGCCAAAGTGAAAGGGTCTGCTCGTGTGTCCTGTTAGGAGGTTTCAGACAAGCTATGCCTTTCAGGCCTAGCTTCTTTACTTTGGGAGTTACTGCTGGACGTTTAGCATGTTTTGAACTGCAGTCTGCTAGGGCCGAGAAAAGCACCGTAGGAGGTTCCAGGCATGTTCCCTCTTTCCAGGCAAAGGAAAAGGCTGAGAGCCAAAGTGACAGGGTCTGCTCGTGTGTCCTGTTAGGAGGTTTCAGACAAGCTATGCCTTTCAGGCCTAGCTTCTTTACTTTGGGAGTTATTGCTGGACGTTTAGCATGTTTTGAACTGCAGTCTGCTAGGGCCGAGAAAAGCACCGTAGGAGGTTCCAGGCATGTTCCCTCTTTCCAGGCAAAGGAAAAGGCTGAGAGCCAAAGTGACAGGAGCTGCTCGTGTGTCCTGTTAGGAGGTTTCAGACAAGCTATGCCTTTCAGGCCTAGCTTCTTTACTTTGGGAGTTATTGCTGGACGTTTAGCATGTTTTGAACTGCAGTCTGCTAGGGCCGAGAAAAGCACCGTAGGAGGTTCCAGGCATGTTCCCTCTTTCCAGGCAAAGGAAAAGGCTGAGAGCCAAAGTGAAAGGGTCTGCTCGTGTGTCCTGTTAGGAGGTTTCAGACAAGCTATGCCTTTCAGGCCTAGCTTCTTTACTTTGGGAGTTACTGCTGGACGTTTAGCATGTTTTGAACTGCAGTCTGCTAGGGCCGAGAAAAGCACCGTAGGAGGTTCCAGGCATGTTCCCTCTTTCCAGGCAAAGGAAAAGGCTGAGAGCCAAAGTGACAGGGTCTGCTCGTGTGTCCTGTTAGGAGGTTTCAGACAAGCTATGCCTTTCAGGCCTAGCTTCTTTACTTTGGGAGTTATTGCTGGACGTTTAGCATGTTTTGAACTGCAGTCTGCTAGGGCCGAGAAAAGCACCGTAGGAGGTTCCAGGCATGTTCCCTCTTTCCAGGCAAAGGAAAAGGCTGAGAGCCAAAGTGACAGGGTCTGCTCGTGTGTCCTGTTAGGAGGTTTCAGACAAGCTATGCCTTTCAGGCCTAGCTTCTTTACTTTGGGAGTTATTGCTGGACGTTTAGCATGTTTTGAACTGCAGTCTGCTAGGGCCGAGAAAAGCACCGTAGGAGGTTCCAGGCATGTTCCCTCTTTCCAGGCAAAGGAAAAGGCTGAGAGCCAAAGTGACAGGGTCTGCTCGTGTGTCCTGTTAGGAGGTTTCAGACAAGCTATGCCTTTCAGGCCTAGCTTCTTTACTTTGGGAGTTACTGCTGGACGTTTAGCATGTTTTGAACTGCAGTCTGCTAGGGCCGAGAAAAGCACCGTAGGAGGTTCCAGGCATGTTCCCTCTTTCCCGGCAAAGGAAAAGGCTGAATGCCAAAGTGACAGGGTCTGCTCGTGTGTCCTGTTAGGAGGTTTCAGACAAGCTATGCCTTTCAGGCCTAGCTTCTTTACTTTGGGAGTTATTGCTGGACGTTTAGCATGTTTTGAACTGCAGTCTGCTAGGGCCGAGAAAAGCACCGTAGGAGGTTCCAGGCATGTTCCCTCTTTCCAGGCAAAGGAAAAGGCTGAGAGCCAAAGTGACAGGAGCTGCTCGTGTGTCCTGTTAGGAGGTTTCAGACAAGCTATGCCTTTCAGGCCTAGCTTCTTTACTTTGGGAGTTATTGCTGGACGTTTAGCATGTTTTGAACTGCAGTCTGCCAGGGCCGAGAAAAGCACCGTAGGAGGTTCCAGGCATGTTCCCTCTTTCCAGGCAAAGGAAAAGGCTGAGAGCCAAAGTGACAGGGTCTGCTCGTGTGTCCTGTTAGGAGGTTTCAGACAAGCTATGCCTTTCAGGCCTAGCTTCTTTACTTTGGGAGTTATTGCTGGACGTTTAGCATGTCTTGAACTGCAGTCTGCTAGGGCCGAGAAAAGCACCGTAGGAGGTTCCAGGCATGTTCCCTCTTTCCAGGCAAAGGAAAAGGCTGAGAGCCAAAGTGACAGGGTCTGCTCGTGTGTCCTGTTAGGAGGTTTCAGACAAGCTATGCCTTTCAGGCCTAGCTTCTTTACTTTGGGAGTTATTGCTGGACGTTTAGCATGTTTTGAACTGCAGTCTGCTAGGGCCGAGAAAAGCACCGTAGGAGGTTCCAGACATGTTCCCTCTTTCCAGGCAAAGGAAAAGGCTGAGAGCCAAAGTGACAGGGTCTGCTCGTGTGTCCTGTTAGGAGGTTTCAGACGAGCTATGCCTTTCAGGCCTAGCTTCTTTACTTTGGGAGTTATTGCTGGACGTTTAGCATGTTTTGAACTGCAGTCTGCTAGGGCCGAGAAAAGCACCGTAGGAGGTTCCAGGCATGTTCCCTCTTTCCAGGCAAAGGAAAAGGCTGAGAGCCAAAGTGACAGGGTCTGCTCGTGTGTCCTGTTAGGAGGTTTCAGACAAGCTATGCCTTTCAGGCCTAGCTTCTTTACTTTGGGAGTTATTGCTGGACGTTTAGCATGTTTTGAACTGCAGTCTGCTAGGGCCGAGAAAAGCACCGTAGGAGGTTCCAGGCATGTTCCCTCTTTCCAGGCAAAGGAAAAGGCTGAGAGCCAAAGTGACAGGGTCTGCTCGTGTGTCCTGTTAGGAGGTTTCAGACAAGCTATGCCTTTCAGGCCTAGCTTCTTTACTTTGGGAGTTATTGCTGGACGTTTAGCATGTTTTGAACTGCAGTCTGCTAGGGCCGAGAAAAGCACCGTAGGAGGTTCCAGGCATGTTCCCTCTTTCCAGGCAAAGGAAAAGGCTGAGAGCCAAAGTGACAGGGTCTGCTCGTGTGTCCTGTTAGGAGGTTTCAGACAAGCTATGCCTTTCAGGCCTAGCTTCTTTACTTTGGGAGTTACTGCTGGACGTTTAGCATGTTTTGAACTGCAGTCTGATAGGGCCGAGAAAAGCACCGTAGGAGGTTCCAGGCATGTTCCCTCTTTCCAGGCAAAGGAAAAGGCTGAGAGCCAAAGTGACAGGGTCTGCTCGTGTGTCCTGTTAGGAGGTTTCAGACAAGCTATGCCTTTCAGGCCTAGCTTCTTTACTTTGGGAGTTATTGCTGGACGTTTAGCATGTTTTGAACTGCAGTCTGCTAGGGCCGAGAAAAGCACCGTAGGAGGTTCCAGGCATGTTCCCTCTTTCCCGGCAATGGAAAAGGCTGAATGCCAAAGTGACAGGGTCTGGTCGTGTGTCCTGTTAGGAGGTTTCAGACAAGCTATGCCTTTCAGGCCTAGCTTCTTTACTTTGGGAGTTACTGCTGGACGTTTAGCATGTTTTGAACTGCAGTCTGCTAGGGCCGAGAAAAGCACCGTAGGAGGTTCCAGGCATGTTCCCTCTTTCCAGGCAAAGGAAAAGGCTGAGAGCCAAAGTGACAGGGTCTGCTCGTGTGTCCTGTTAGGAGGTTTCAGACAAGCTATGCCTTTCAGGCCTAGCTTCTTTACTTTGGGAGTTATTGCTGGACGTTTAGCATGTTTTGAACTGCAGTCTGCTAGGGCCGAGAAAAGCACCGTAGGAGGTTCCAGGCATGTTCCCTCTTTCCAGGCAAAGGAAAAGGCTGAGAGCCAAAGTGACAGGGTCTGCTCGTGTGTCCTGTTAGGAGGTTTCAGACAAGCTATGCCTTTCAGGCCTAGCTTCTTTACTTTGGGAGTTATTGCTGGACGTTTAGCATGTTTTGAACTGCAGTCTGCTAGGGCCGAGAAAAGCACCGTAGGAGGTTCCAGGCATGTTCCCTCTTTCCAGGCAAAGGAAAAGGCTGAGAGCCAAAGTGACAGGAGCTGCTCGTGTGTCCTGTTAGGAGGTTTCAGACAAGCTATGCCTTTCAGGCCTAGCTTCTTTACTTTGGGAGTTATTGCTGGACGTTTAGCATGTTTTGAACTGCAGTCTGCTAGGGCCGAGAAAAGCACCGTAGGAGGTTCCAGGCATGTTCCCTCTTTCCAGGCAAAGGAAAAGGCTGAGAGCCAAAGTGACAGGAGCTGCTCGTGTGTCCTGTTAGGAGGTTTCAGACAAGCTATGCCTTTCAGGCCTAGCTTCTTTACTTTGGGAGTTATTGCTGGACGTTTAGCATGTTTTGAACTGCAGTCTGATAGGGCCGAGAAAAGCACCGTAGGAGGTTCCAGGCATGTTCCCTCTTTCCAGGCAAAGGAAAAGGCTGAGAGCCAAAGTGACAGGGTCTGCTCGTGTGTCCTGTTAGGAGGTTTCAGACAAGCTATGCCTTTCAGGCCTAGCTTCTTTACTTTGGGAGTTACTGCTGGACGTTTAGCATGTTTTGAACTGCAGTCTGCTAGGGCCGAGAAAAGCACCGTAGGAGGTTCCAGGCATGTTCCCTCTTTCCAGGCAAAGGAAAAGGCTGAGAGCCAAAGTGACAGGGTCTGCTCGTGTGTCCTGTTAGGAGGTTTCAGACAAGCTATGCCTTTCAGGCCTAGCTTCTTTACTTTGGGAGTTATTGCTGGACGTTTAGCATGTTTTGAACTGCAGTCTGCTAGGGCCGAGAAAAGCACCGTAGGAGGTTCCAGGCATGTTCCCTCTTTCCCGGCAAAGGAAAAGGCTGAATGCAAAAGTGACAGGGTCTGCTCGTGTGTCCTGTTAGGAGGTTTCAGACAAGCTATGCCTTTCAGGCCTAGCTTCTTTACTTTGGGAGTTACTGCTGGACGTTTAGCATGTTTTGAACTGCAGTCTGCTAGGGCCGAGAAAAGCACCGTAGGAGGTTCCAGGCATGTTCCCTCTTTCCAGGCAAAGGAAAAGGCTGAGAGCCAAAGTGACAGGGTCTGCTCGTGTGTCCTGTTAGGAGGTTTCAGACAAGCTATGCCTTTCAGGCCTAGCTTCTTTACTTTGGGAGTTATTGCTGGACGTTTAGCATGTTTTGAACTGCAGTCTGCTAGGGCCGAGAAAAGCACCGTAGGAGGTTCCAGGCATGTTCCCTCTTTCCAGGCAAAGGAAAAGGCTGAGAGCCAAAGTGACAGGAGCTGCTCGTGTGTCCTGTTAGGAGGTTTCAGACAAGCTATGCCTTTCAGGCCTAGCTTCTTTACTTTGGGAGTTATTGCTGGACGTTTAGCATGTTTTGAACTGCAGTCTGCTAGGGCCGAGAAAAGCACCGTAGGAGGTTCCAGGCATGTTCCCTCTTTCCCGGCAAAGGAAAAGGCTGAGAGCCAAAGTGACAGGGTCTGCTCGTGTGTCCTGTTAGGAGGTTTCAGACAAGCTATGCCTTTCAGGCCTAGCTTCTTTACTTTGGGAGTTATTGCTGGACGTTTAGCATGTTTTGAACTGCAGTCTGCTAGGGCCGAGAAAAGCACCGTAGGAGGTTCCAGGCATGTTCCCTCTTTCCAGGCAAAGGAAAAGGCTGAGAGCCAAAGTGACAGGAGCTGCTCGTGTGTCCTGTTAGGAGGTTTCAGACAAGCTATGCCTTTCAGGCCTAGCTTCTTTACTTTGGGAGTTATTGCTGGACGTTTAGCATGTTTTGAACTGCAGTCTGCTAGGGCCGAGAAAAGCACCGTAGGAGGTTCCAGGCATGTTCCCTCTTTCCAGGCAAAGGAAAAGGCTGAGAGCCAAAGTGACAGGGTCTGCTCGTGTGTCCTGTTAGGAGGTTTCAGACAAGCTATGCCTTTCAGGCCTAGCTTCTTTACTTTGGGAGTTATTGCTGGACGTTTAGCATGTTTTGAACTGCAGTCTGCTAGGGCCGAGAAAAGCACCGTAGGAGGTTCCAGGCATGTTCCCTCTTTCCAGGCAAAGGAAAAGGCTGAGAGCCAAAGTGACAGGGTCTGCTCGTGTGTCCTGTTAGGAGGTTTCAGACAAGCTATGCCTTTCAGGCCTAGCTTCTTTACTTTGGGAGTTATTGCTGGACGTTTAGCATGTTTTGAACTGCAGTCTGCTAGGGCCGAGAAAAGCACCGTAGGAGGTTCCAGGCATGTTCCCTCTTTCCAGGCAAAGGAAAAGGCTGAGAGCCAAAGTGACAGGGTCTGCTCGTGTGTCCTGTTAGGAGGTTTCAGACAAGCTATGCCTTTCAGGCCTAGCTTCTTTACTTTGGGAGTTATTGCTGGACGTTTAGCATGTTTTGAACTGCAGTCTGCTAGGGCCGAGAAAAGCACCGTAGGAGGTTCCAGGCATGTTCCCTCTTTCCAGGCAAAGGAAAAGGCTGAGAGCCAAAGTGACAGGGTCTGCTCGTGTGTCCTGTTAGGAGGTTTCAGACAAGCTATGCCTTTCAGGCCTAGCTTCTTTACTTTGGGAGTTATTGCTGGACGTTTAGCATGTTTTGAACTGCAGTCTGCTAGGGCCGAGAAAAGCACCGTAGGAGGTTCCAGGCATGTTCCCTCTTTCCAGGCAAAGGAAAAGGCTGAGAGCCAAAGTGACAGGGTCTGCTCGTGTGTCCTGTTAGGAGGTTTCAGACAAGCTATGCCTTTCAGGCCTAGCTTCTTTACTTTGGGAGTTATTGCTGGACGTTTAGCATGTTTTGAACTGCAGTCTGCTAGGGCCGAGAAAAGCACCGTAGGAGGTTCCAGGCATGTTCCCTCTTTCCAGGCAAAGGAAAAGGCTGAGAGCCAAAGTGACAGGGTCTGCTCGTGTGTCCTGTTAGGAGGTTTCAGACAAGCTATGCCTTTCAGGCCTAGCTTCTTTACTTTGGGAGTTATTGCTGGACGTTTAGCATGTTTTGAACTGCAGTCTGCTAGGGCCGAGAAAAGCACCGTAGGAGGTTCCAGGCATGTTCCCTCTTTCCAG
Organism: Rallus limicola; assembly: GCA_022605955.1. Lineage (NCBI taxonomy): Eukaryota > Metazoa > Chordata > Aves > Gruiformes > Rallidae > Rallus > Rallus limicola. The sequence goes on from JAKCOZ010000441.1 coordinate 169,285, forward strand.
GCAAAGGAAAAGACTGAGAGCCAAAGTGACAGGGTCTGCTCGTGTGTCCTGTTAGGAGGTTTCAGACAAGCTATGCCTTTCAGGCCTAGCTTCTTTACTTTGGGAGTTATTGCTGGACGTTTAGCATGTTTTGAACTGCAGTCTGCTAGGGCCGAGAAAAGCACCGTAGGAGGTTCCAGGCATGTTCCCTCTTTCCAGGCAAAGGAAAAGGCTGAGAGCCAAAGTGACAGGGTCTGCTCGTGTGTCCTGTTAGGAGGTTTCAGACAAGCTATGCCTTTCAGGCCTAGCTTCTTTACTTTGGGAGTTATTGCTGGACGTTTAGCATGTTTTGAACTGCAGTCTGCTAGGGCCGAGAAAAGCACCGTAGGAGGTTCCAGGCATGTTCCCTCTTTCCAGGCAAAGGAAAAGGCTGAGAGCCAAAGTGACAGGAGCTGCTCGTGTGTCCTGTTAGGAGGTTTCAGACAAGCTATGCCTTTCAGGCCTAGCTTCTTTACTTTGGGAGTTATTGCTGGACGTTTAGCATGTTTTGAACTGCAGTCTGCTAGGGCCGAGAAAAGCACCGTAGGAGGTTCCAGGCATGTTCCCTCTTTCCAGGCAAAGGAAAAGGCTGAGAGCCAAAGTGACAGGGTCTGCTCGTGTGTCCTGTTAGGAGGTTTCAGACAAGCTATGCCTTTCAGGCCTAGCTTCTTTACTTTGGGAGTTATTGCTGGACGTTTAGCATGTTTTGAACTGCAGTCTGCTAGGGCCGAGAAAAGCACCGTAGGAGGTTCCAGGCATGTTCCCTCTTTCCAGGCAAAGGAAAAGGCTGAGAGCCAAAGTGACAGGGTCTGCTCGTGTGTCCTGTTAGGAGGTTTCAGACAAGCTATGCCTTTCAGGCCTAGCTTCTTTACTTTGGGAGTTATTGCTGGACGTTTAGCATGTTTTGAACTGCAGTCTGCTAGGGCCGAGAAAAGCACCGTAGGAGGTTCCAGGCATGTTCCCTCTTTCCAGGCAAAGGAAAAGGCTGAGAGCCAAAGTGACAGGGTCTGCTCGTGTGTCCTGTTAGGAGGTTTCAGACAAGCTATGCCTTTCAGGCCTAGCTTCTTTACTTTGGGAGTTATTGCTGGACGTTTAGCATGTTTTGAACTGCAGTCTGCTAGGGCCGAGAAAAGCACCGTAGGAGGTTCCAGGCATGTTCCCTCTTTCCAGGCAAAGGAAAAGGCTGAGAGCCAAAGTGACAGGGTCTGCTCGTGTGTCCTGTTAGGAGGTTTCAGACAAGCTATGCCTTTCAGGCCTAGCTTCTTTACTTTGGGAGTTATTGCTGGACGTTTAGCATGTTTTGAACTGCAGTCTGCTAGGGCCGAGAAAAGCACCGTAGGAGGTTCCAGGCATGTTCCCTCTTTCCAGGCAAAGGAAAAGGCTGAGAGCCAAAGTGACAGGAGCTGCTCGTGTGTCCTGTTAGGAGGTTTCAGACAAGCTATGCCTTTCAGGCCTAGCTTCTTTACTTTGGGAGTTATTGCTGGACGTTTAGCATGTTTTGAACTGCAGTCTGCTAGGGCCGAGAAAAGCACCGTAGGAGGTTCCAGGCATGTTCCCTCTTTCCAGGCAAAGGAAAAGGCTGAGAGCCAAAGTGACAGGGTCTGCTCGTGTGTCCTGTTAGGAGGTTTCAGACAAGCTATGCCTTTCAGGCCTAGCTTCTTTACTTTGGGAGTTATTGCTGGACGTTTAGCATGTTTTGAACTGCAGTCTGCTAGGGCCGAGAAAAGCACCGTAGGAGGTTCCAGGCATGTTCCCTCTTTCCAGGCAAAGGAAAAGGCTGAGAGCCAAAGTGACAGGGTCTGCTCGTGTGTCCTGTTAGGAGGTTTCAGACAAGCT